>APFE030604113.1:733-29657 GCA_000404065.3 Pinus taeda
TTAGCATGAAGATAAATATTAAATATTATACAATAAGTCAATCACTCATTTAATATTATCTCATTTTATTTATCAAATATCATAATATAATATTTTTGTTTAACAAATAGAGTTCTTATTATCTCTCTGTAGCTAAAGATAATGCAATCATGAATTATCTTGCTATTTTAATTATAATTTTTATTAATATAAAGTTGTATGTCTTCATTGTTTTCTACTCTAATTTAACTATATTTAAACAAAGCCAAAGTATCTACTTTGTAGCCCTTGTTCAATGTGGGAGCTAATTCATACCTTTTAAAGATCAATAATTAAACTAAGCCACATGTAACGCTAGATGCGGCCTTGTTAAGAATCAACATAGGTTCATCTTAACTTTAGATTTACCAAGAGTCAAGAGGAATCAAATATATTGCAAACCTTTCTTCATGTATTGCACTCAATAAAAAGGATTATATCTTGAGAGATTTGATCCCTCTTAGTGCTAAGTACATATGGAGTTAAGATGGATCTATGTTAGTGTTGCTTAATATGGCCATTGAAATATTTTATTTATGAATGAGAGTGTTCTTTTTTGTTATTAATATTTTTATTAAATAAGTGTTAGAATAATATAGAAATGGAAGAGGATGGAAATGTGATAGGTTTGTTGAGTTGTCATTTATGTGAGTTACGAGGTGTTGTTCTAGAAGTAATTTTTTTTCCAATGTGATTGAGTCAGAGTGTGTATGTTCCATGTTGTTATGTCCATCGAGTCTAGTGATCCCATCAGTATATAATGGGATATATTGTGATGTATTTGGAGTAAGGAAGTGTGCAGGCTTAGCCCTGAATTAATAAAGTATCATGTTGTGTTAAAGTCTGTGTCTTTTAATATGGTATGGAATTCACTAAGGGAATTTGTTGTCATTATTGGTTAACATGAATTGTTAGTTGGTCATGGTCAAAGGAATGGAAAGCAAAAGACAGGAGCAAGCATGACATTGATGGGTCAGCAAAGGAGAATTAAATAGTTCTGGAGAGAATTAAAGCAATTGAGGTAAAAAATCAAAGGGAAGAAGGTGAATCCTTAGTAGCAGATCTACAACTAGGTGTAGAGATTGCAGAGAAAAAGGTTGTGGATGACTCAGCAACAACTGATTAATTGAAGAACAAGGAATTTGCAGAAAAATTTGATGTTGAATATCTATGTTATGAAAATGAATTTTAGGTGATCTCTAAAAGTAAATTAGTTGATAAATTGTTGTTTTCTTTTAATGATCAAGTGGAAGAACATGAACAGGTAATTGTAGAAGCAGTTAGAGGAACAAACAAGTTTGAATAGGTCAAGCTTGATTATGATGTAGAGATAAAGCTTATTGGAGAATGGCTTCAAAATTATTTTGAACAGATTGATGATGGTCTAAAAGATGCAGCTGGTGTTACATGCTTAATGGTGAAGGATCTTGAAAATGAGAAAAATGGTAAATCAATGAATTATTTAGATGATATGTAAATGTAAACGATGGTGGATACATATGAAAATGTTAATGAGATTTTCATGTATTGGAGTCCTGAAGAGGTTAAACATTATTATGGATTGATGTGGGAGTTGCCCAATGAACAAGAAACTATTGATGATGAAAATGAAATTGTTGAAACATGGGTTGAAATGGATTGGCATCTCCTAGTTGAAATAAGAAGCAATATCCAGAGCTCATAATCTGGAGTCGAAATAAGACTAAGCATGTTGAAAGCATAAGAGTTTGGAGAAATAAGTCCAAGAATAAATTTCATCAATATGTTGAAGCAAAGAAAGTTAAGATGAAATGCTTGAGTCATATTTGTAAGCCTAGCTGAGACTTAGACCAACACATATTGCTATGTTATAAAAAATCCATTTCTCCATCAAGGGCGGGGGGATGTTAGAATAATGTAGAAAGGGAAGAGTATGGAAATGTGATAGGTTTTTTGAGTTGTCATTTATGCGAGTTACAAGGTGTTGTTCTAGAAGTAACTGTTTTCAAATGTGATTGAGTTGTAATTGAGACAGAGTTTGTATATTCCATGTTGTTATGTCCATCAGTCCAGTGATCCCATCATTATATAATGGGACAAATTGTGATGTATTTGCAGTAAGCAAGTGTGTAGGATTAGGCCTGAATTAATAAAGTATTCCACTGTGTTAAACTCTGTTTTTATTAATAATAAAACATGCCAACTCTAGAAGGAATATATATCTCCTTATTAGATTATAATGTCAATCAACAAACTAAGAAAATGGGAAATGAGATAGAATAATTTTGCAGGTGCATAAGTTATTCTGTTCTTCTAATAGCTAATAATTCTTATAGTTTGACAGACAATTCAGAGCGTAAAGTTGTTCATGAAAAACATTGGGCTTTCTTGAAATATTTCAATAAGAAAGAATCAGATCCTATTTATAATGCAAGAATAGTCTCGTAGTAATTTGACCCTCAACCAAATTGGTCACTACCCAATATAGATGTTGAAAAAATATATGAAGTTCCTATGTTAAAATTTAAAGATGCAAGTTTGTTTCTATTTACTTCTGTAAATGTTCCAATTTCAGTAGGACAATCTGTTTATCAAGTACCACTACTGAGTAGAGAAGACATTGAATGGGGAATAGAAAATGGATTTAAACATGTTCATCTAGGCATGATTCAATTTGGAATCAATCCATTAGTTAGGCCAGGCCTTAACACCTCCTGCCTAAGTTGTGTTTTGGACTCTAGACATAATGATTTCAATGATGCATTAATAGGAGGGTTACAAAGTCCATTAAATAATGGACCTGTATGGTTATCTATGGTTCTCAGATATCATATCTCTCTCAATGATCCATACATAAATCAGTTTCTCCAAGCATATATTTATTTCAATGGTTTTGATGTGGCCCCAGGCACTCATATTTCTCAATTACATACTTCAACCTATTTGCGATTCGAAACTACATCTATGCCTATAATAAATCCAAAATTGACAAAAAGAGCTCTAAAAGAAGGTGTTTTTGTTGGACCAAGAAATATTACCCCTCTCCAATTACGTTTCACAAAGGTATTTTTTCCTAATGAATGGGATAGTCAGTATACACCTTGTTAGAGTCGGTCTGTTCAGCCCTCCGTCAGAGATCAAAACCTCTTTTGTTGCATTTCATTTTAGGTGTCCCATTCTGCTCGATCACCTGCATTCCATTTAGGAGCATCTATCCTTTGATATAAAGGTCTTGTCCCCATACTTCACTCATGTCATTTACCTGCTAGTTGATGTCTGTTCATAAAAAAAGCAACATATACAGTCTTCTTTTCATTGGAGTTGCAAAAGTTGTCTTTAGGGTCTTAGTGTCAAAAAGGTCTAGGGTTTCATTAGGGTTTTGCCAATAAATTATTCAGAGTGTCTGATAATCACAAACAAGCCATGAGGATGTTCCTAATAAGTTTTCATTCCATAATTTTCATCACCAATAATGCTGAGAATGATTCTTCTTCAAAACTCTGTTTTGAAGAAGAAATCGTTAAAATTGTTTTTTGTAATAAATATGTAATTGTTAAGGCTTTTTAAGTTCTATAGTTCTTCATGTGCAGCCCTGGTCAGCTTTTCGAAATTCCATGTTAGCTATCCCTGCAAAAAATTACCAAGAGTTTCATCATTTCAATAAAAAAATCAAAGGAAACAACCAAAAAACAAAGTTTTTATTAAAGGTGGAAAGTGACAAATTTTAAACATTACAAAAATGGGTTTGACAAAAGAAAAATCAAAATCCATGCCTATATGAGATATTTTCCATTTTTAAAGTTCATTTGCATGCTAAGAACAAAGAGGAGGCAACTCAAAGCAATTTTTGGTGAACAAGTGAGAAATTGGGTGAAATTGGAAGAAAATTGGCCAGCGCGGCACATTGAGCAGAAGGCGCGGCGCACTGGGAGTTAACACACAATGAAAAATAACACGGGCGTGACGCACTGGGAAGGCGTGGCACATTGGGCGAGCTACGCGACACATACACTTAAAGGCCTGAAACTGCTTAAAATTCCTTCAAATTGCCAATAATTCGCACGGATTTGCTAGGTAGAGCCTCCATCATTGCATTTCATTCAAGTTTGAGCTATGATATGGTGATTGATGAATGGTGATGGTCTAAACACATAATCAAACCCTACCATGTTAAAGCTCTGACATAAAAATGGCTGCCTAGGGTTTTCACAACTATTTGCCACTAAGTTTATCCTCTTTCCATCATTCTCTTTTCTCCCTTATTCCATTTTCCCCTGATTTCATTGTTCCCCCCCCCCTAAAGTTACTAAACCCCTATCCCAAATTCCCTTTCACAAATTTCCAAATGTAAAACCCCAAACCCTAAACCTATACAAAAATTCCCAACCCTAAACAAAATTCCCAAACCCTCCTCTATTTCCCTAACCAAATCTATCCCAATAGTCCCTAATCCCTCATAATTTTCCTCTCTCCTAATAGTCCCTTGTTTCACATTTTTCCCCTTGGTGGCAGAGGTCAACCACATAACTAAAGGGCAGTCCAACACAGTTTTATACACCAGCATCTATTTCTCCAAGGGAATTTGTATATCAACAGTTATGTCATTTGGTCATTCATCTGATTATGAAGTGGAGACCCAAAGTGACTCACCCATGGAGGGACATGCACCTTGGAGGCCTCATAAAGGTGGCAAACATATTAGAGAAGAAGCAACCACCCTTACTGAATTGTAGGCCTGCCCTCTCGCCATCTCTTGTTTCTAGTTTCAGTCATGTTATGAGTTTTTTGAGAAAGTTGCTAACGTTCAATTTCATCATGAGTTGGCTCGCTTATTTGTACTGCATTTACATGGCGATCAAGTTAATTTGGCTGGTGTCACCTTCACACTTACACCAGAATCTATCTCATTAGCAACCGGCGTACCTAACATTGGAGAGCCATGTAACAAGAGGCAAAAGATTGAATGGCAACATTATGAGCCATATATTAAACCCGGTTTCTTGAGGTAGCTCAAGAGAGTGTTTCCTTTCCGATATCTCAAAGATGAATATGCTCGACTAATGAAATTAATCATGAAGTATTTCAGTTGTGAAGGCCGTTTCTCCCGATTATATGCTTATCACATCAGGAAGGGGCCTCGCTTCTAACATCAGCACCACAGGTACAGGACAGAGGCAAGAGGCCAATTTAGGATGAGGGGCCTTCAGGTGAGCAAGACTTTATTCTTGTTCAGGATGAAGATGCAGACATGGGCCCGCAAAGTGCACATCTTAGAGAGATCATGCAAGAGCAGCAAACAAAGATCAAATCCTTGTCCCTCGACTTGGAGAGAGCTAAGTGTACTATGAAATACTTGGAGCAGAGGAACAAATAGCTTGAAGATCAGCAAGTAATCATGGAGTTACAAAACATTCGCGAGAATCACCAAGTTGCCCAAGGGAGGAGGATTGAATTCACTTCATTGGAGCAAGAGATTAATGATGATCAAGAGTCTTGGCTTGAGAGAATCAACATCCACCTAGAGATACTGCTGGACAAGGCCAATAGGGACAAAGCATTGTTGAGACACATGGATTTCCATTACAGGGCATGAAATATGAGTTCCAAGGCACGAATAAGGAATCTAAAGGAAAAATTGAAGAAGGCAACAAAGAAGAAAAAGAGGCAAAAGGAGCATGATCATCTTTAGATATTGGCTGAAGCCTCTTTAGCCCAGCATGAAACTTGATAAAGAAGGTCCAACCCAAATTTCAAGAAATTTGGAGCATTTTTTGCACTGAAAAACAGGTTTTGCCTCTCTACGCGTCGCGCCACGTGGCGCTCGCTTTTGCTAGAGGGCACCAAATTTCACAAACTTTACATTTTTAGATTTGGCATGAAAAATTATGATTGTTGGTGCATGGCCAAGAAATTTGGGCAAGTTTTGAGTTCTCAAGAGGTCAAAAACACTCAAACAATAACCTCTTTGCCCTTATTTTCTCACACAGAAAGCAGTCCTGGGGGATTGAAGTTTTGGAGGGGCAAAGTGATAAAAAATTGAAAAATTCGACTTGGGCTGGAAAGTAGACAGGTGGTGCTTTCCAACGCACTATCATGAGCTCAAGTTGGACTTCAGGAAGGGCCTCAAATTCAGCTCCAAAGTGGCACAATGCATAGAGAATCAGGTGCGACGCATAAAGGATTTTTGCCTATTTTTCACTGTATATCTCAGAAATTCGCTCAATTTTGACTAGTTTCACTTTTTGATGTAACTATTGATCTACCATGATGTAATTTGAGGACCATGATGTAATATTGGCCCATTTTTACTTGTTCTAGAGGATTCATTCACTAAAAAGTGAAAATATAATGAATGAATCAGTTTCCTACATTATAGAGGCAAGTTGTTTGATTGCCTAGATTTTAGTGCTTTGTTTAGAATTGGTTAAAACAGCTCCTAGAATGATGAGCTCGACCCCTAGAGGCATGGGAATGGTTTAGGATGGTCTATATCATGTAATTTCTCAGTCATTTTTAGGGTTGGACACTTGGGATTGTTTGGCACATCATTGTACATTTTATCTCAGCATTCTTGGCAAAGGAAAGACCAGGTTTTTGCAGCACTTGTTGGGATCCATATGGCTCTGTGTTTTGATGATGTTTTTTCTCTATGTAATTCTAAGTTCATTGATGTTTATGTGTATTATTTTCCCTTCTCTTTTCTTTTGAAATTAAACAAATGAGTGATTAAAGTAGAATCCATTGGACTGCTATGCTCTGCCTTGAAATTTTGTTTAATTTTACATGTTTTCATCTATTTGAGGACTCTTGAGACTCTCTTGCCCTCCTTGGCTCCTCACCAGTGTGATCCATCCATTCATTCAAATCTAAAGCATCAAAATGATTGCCTACCTTGCCCCAACCAGAACTCTGCAAAAATTTGGCCTCATCCCCAGACCCAAACTTGCCTTTCCATTTTTCCAACACAAAACCCCCTAAAAAACTCAAATCAAATCCTTGCACTTCATACCTAGCCTAAGATTAGTTGTTAAATTAGTCATCTCAAGCCCCATCGATTATCTTTTGCTGATATTGACCCGGAGAGAGCCCTCTCCTTTCCTCGTAGGGCTAGCTACGAGGCTGAGTGTGGTTTAATGTGGACCTGGAACCTTACCTTTTCAGCCTTAGGTAAATCTAGGCTCTAACACACCTATTACTCAAAAGTATCCTCAGTTAGCCTCTACCTCAAATCAATTGGAAAAAGTCATTGCTCCTGATCGATCTAGCAAAATTAGATTTGGCAACTCCAAATATACAGATGGAAGCAAGTCCATTCCTTCAGTAAGACTCCATCCAAATATATCATTTCCTGAACAACTGGACTCCTCCATGAATCGCTCATATAGTATGAAAATTCAAGTTTCTCCTTATCAAAAACATGTGCAAAACCATAATTCTACTACTTCTGCAGATTGTATTTTTTCCATAAACAACCAGAAGAGCGAAGGAAAAGTTTTTCCCTAACCAATGAAGAAATTGGTTTTTCTTATGTGGATCATAAAGGCCAACATCTTGACTGAAAATATTGCATACAAATCTTTATACCTCTTAAAGATTTTAATATGTATATTATTCTAAGGGAAAATACTGGAACATCACTTGTTTTGTCAGAAATACATCTAAATCCAGGTAAAAACACTCAAAATTTGAAACATGGAACTTTACAAGGAGATCGACAATTTATTCATTTAAGAAATCCTACAAACCCAGAGCCGGATGAACTAATCAAGATAAAAAATTACTCAAATTACCAATCTATTTGTCTCTCTCAAAACCTATATCATATTGTTAAAGATGATCTTGAATTAAAAGAGCATATAAAAAGGTTTCATTAGACAACATATAGTTTACAAGATGGATATGATAAGAAATTAACTGAAATCTCGACATAGTTAGATACCATTAACTGTGCTATAATAAATTTTCATAATGCTCTTCGTAGACCACACTCTCCTCTAGACTTCAAGGTAGTGGACCAAGAAGGACCAAAATTCACTTACCATAGACAAAAATCTCATTCATTATTTCTTAAGGCAATTATGAAAGAAGAAGAAGAAACAATAGGAAAGATCAAGAAGGGATCAGATTTAACTAGAGAGAAATTTACACTAGTAAGTGATAAATTATCTAGTTTGATTTTAGATATCGAAGGAAAAGAAAATTCCTATAGAGAATCAAGTGAAGGATCTTCTAAGTCAAAAAGAGAAGAGTCTTTTCAATTTTCAAATAAAAATTCCAATTTCGAAGAAGGAGATGTATCGTCCTAGAATCAATTCAATCCTTTCATTAGATGGACACAATGTCTAACAAATACTAATGAAAAATTAGATCCAAAATATTTTCAAAGTATTGGAAATGCTTTATTTATAAACTTTGATTGTTTAAATAGAGATCAGACATTGATTCTCCTTCGAAGGACTAACACTTGGGCATCACAAAAAAAGTTGAAACCAAACAACCTTGGAAAGATGTAGTGATCCAAATCACTTGGGCATTAAAAGGAAATGCTCGAATATGGTGGGAACATCTAGATATATTTGAACAAATTGAAATCTTGAACAAATATGATCCTTTAGAAGCCATACTCTTAGCATTATCGCATGAATTCCTTGGAATTATACCTTCTGACGAGTCTCATTATGCTAAGTTATTCATGAGTCAAAGGTTGTGTGATCTTGACTTACTCACTGAGTCTTATTGCATTATGCAAGGGCTTTATTATAATATTCCAAATCATGAGAATGTAGCATATTTGTGACATTATATTGCTTCTATGCTAGGAAGAATTCCAAAGCTAGTCACACAAGAACTAGCTAAGCAAAATATTTCTATTGATTCTCTTTCTTTGGCAGGACTTCATCAGCATATCCTCACTGTCCTTGGAAATGAATGTGCAACACATAAGAACAAAGTAAGTCTTAAAAAGAAGTTATCTTTTAGTCCTCAACTTTGTGATATGTTTTTAGAGACATATAGATTTGGATGTTATAAAACTCCAAAATAAATCCTTAGCAAAAATATTAGCATTATAATTTCTCCAAACCCAAATGGAAAGCTAATAAGAAAAAATTCATGCCATCATCTAAAAAGAGATGATCTAGATATATTTTTAGAAAGAAAAGAAGACCTGCTACTACTGATAAAAGCAAATATTTAATGCACGGACAAAGAGGCCATTGGGCTAACAAATGTCCATCCATAAAGAAAAATACACAAGTCAAAATTTTTAACTTGTTTTCTTCATCATATAATCCAGCTGAATGAGAACTAGTTTCAGACTATGATTCTTCAACAAAATGTTTTTCAATATATAGTTTCAGTTCAGATGATGAAGATTTAACACAACATTTTTAGAGATTAGATGTAAATATTAGTTATGATGAAAACAATGATTGTACATTCATAGCAAATTGTAAAATGTTCTCGGGATATAACATTTCAAATGAAATCAGCCATCTTCAACAACAGATTGATAAATTGTCTCCCAACCTAGTTGTCCCAAGAAGCAGGCTTCAAAAAAGAATAAATGAATTACAAAAGAATGTTCCTCCTGTTAGGATCCTTTTACCAATTGAAGAAAGAGAAGATTTAACTCATAATTATACTTCTCTTAGAGGGACTCTAGAACACCAAATCAGTCAAGTTGAGAATAAGCTCATCAAAAACTAAAATTTAATAGCCACAATAGCCAATGATATTAAGAAAGATATCCAATTGCTTGATGAATTGAACTACCAGTTTGTCACCATGATGACTAAAGCAGCAAAACTTCCACTTGAACCCAATTATTAAATTGAATATCTGAAAAACTCAGATTCAGAAAAAGAATTTGAAGAATCTGAATTAAAAGACATTAGTGGAATTGCAGATAGATTAGTCATCCAAATTGGCATCAAAATACCAGGCTATAAACTTTATCATATAGATGCTGAAATTGACATAGGTGGAATGAGAAGTTGCTGCAAATACAAAGTAATTCCATCATACTATTGGCAGCCAACACAAATCTAATTCAGAGCGATCAACCAACAAATCATGAAGGTCTATTTTGTTGCTCCAAATTTTCCTTTTCTGTTGAATAATCTCGTAACATATGTTACATTATACAATTATGATGCAAGTGTTGATATTTTTTTAGGATAGGATTTTGTATAGAAATATATGCCAATTATTGTAGATAAGAGTAATTTAACTTTTATAATCTAGCTTTCAAAAGTTTAGGTTACAGCCAAAAGCAGTTTTATCATAAAAATTGAACTTGACAAAAAAACAGAAGATATGGAAGTTTCTCTTAAATATCTCACAAAAATTCAAAAAATCATAAAAAAATGCAAATATTCATGCACCTGAGGTCTTAAAAGAAGCGCTTGAGAAACTCAAACAAAATTGCATGTCAGAACACCCTGATGCATTCTGGTTCAGAGAAAAATATTTCATCACACTCCCATATGAAGAAGGTATGAGACAAACTCCACAAAAGGCATCAACAAATCATATGAGCCCTTCTGAACTTTAGTTATGTAGACAAGAAATTCAACAATTGCTTGATAGAGGTCTTATTGAACCATCAAAAAGCCCATGGGCATGCCCAACCTTCTATGTCAACAAGCTTTCAGAACAAAAATGAAGAAATAAGAGGTTAGTCATAAACTATAAAGCTTTAAATGATGCCCTTTCTCCTATGAGGTATCCTCCACAAAAAAAGAAATATTGTTATCTTGAATTTCTCAATCTAACATTTTTGGAAAATTTGATTTGAAGAGTGGATTTTGGCAAATAGGAATTGTTCCTAGTGACAGATTCAAAACAACATTTGTTGTCCCAAACAGACAATATCAGTGGACAGTTTTACCCTTTGGTTTAAAGAATGCACTGTCTGAATTTCATAAAAGAATGGAAGATATATTCAGACATTTAAAATTTGTCATTGTATATATAGATGATTTATTAATTTTCAGCAAAGATCTCCAAGAACATAAAATCCATCTTGAAGCCTTCTATGAGCTTGTGTATAAGCATGGATTAGTATTGTCTTTCAAACCAGACAAATTTTTCATTTCTCAAACCAAAATAAACTATCTTTTTCTTGCCATTTCATAGGGAAAGATAATGTTACAGGATCATGTTTTGCAGAATTTATTAAAAATCCCAGACCAATTTCCAGATATCAAGACAACTCAACGGTTCCTTGAATGTTTGAACTATATCAGAAATTTCTATGAAAACAAATCAGCAAATACAAAGGTTACAACAAAGGCTTAAGAAGAATGTAGTATGTATAGATGCCATGACAAAAATAGTCAGAGAAATCAAGGATAAAATTAAAACTCTTCATCCTCTTGCATTACCATAAGATAATTTACCTTTCATTTTAGAAGCAGATGCTTCTAATCATTTATGGGTTGTAGTTTTGTTACAAAAACAACATAAAAAGGAAGAAGTTTGTCCCTACACATTGGGGACATTTTCAGATACTGAATTAAGATATCCCTCCTCACACAAATAAATTTTGGCAGTTAAGAGAGGCATCAAGAGATTCCATCTCTTTTTGAAAAGTGTCCATTTTACGGTAAAAGCATATCTCAATCATATTAAAGGAATGCTTGGAAACAAACGTATGTTACAACAAGGAAATTCAAGTATTTTACGATGGGCATTATGGTTTAATGGAGTTGATTTTGAAATCATATACAAATCAGGTAAAGAAACTACCTTGCAGATATGCTCACCAGAGAAGGTAGAAATCCTACCTAAGAAATCAAAGTCTTTGAAACAAGGGAAAGCTCTAATTCCAGGAAACAAAGGTTCCAAATTGAGCTCTTTTCAGATTGCAGGCATGAATTTTGTTGGGAATGTCTAGTCACTAAAATAAAATTACTTCCCATTGAGGTTCAACAAATAATTTTGTTTAAATGGTTTAATTCTTAGAATGGAAGACTTGCATATGGCATCAACTGGAACTTAATAAATAATATCCATATTTATTTTGGCCACACTAGAAATTGCCACATTGCTTATATTTATGACCCTGCTATCACATGGTATGAATATTATGGCATACTCCAGTTTGACGAAACACATAAGGAAATCCATGTTTATATGTATTGTGAAGATATAATGAGCAATTATAGGTCTTGGAGCCCTTAGCTAGAAGTTTTGTTCTATATGTTTTCTCCCATAACTTCTGAGATCAAAAATCTTTTTGCAAAAGCTATGATCAATCTTTTCATAACTGATTACAGGAAGGGGAATTGGCTTACAACATCTTTGCATTTAGTTTATCTCATCGAGTTACAACAGTCAACCTCACTTCTCAGAATGAGTTCTGTTTGGCTGTAGAATTTTTTGGATATACCTGTCTTCTAATTGATCAGCTAGATCTTCATGTATAGTCCTTTCTATGCTTATCTTGGTTAATTTACTCACTAGCTTGAAGAGTGTGGTCTAAGAAGAGAATTATAAAAATTTGTTACATCATGGCTAATGGTATCTAACTGTGTCGAGATTTCAGTTAATTTATTATCATATCCATCTTGTAAACTATCTGTTGATTGATGCAACCTTTTGATATGCTCTTTTAATTCAAGAACATCTTTAGTAATATCATCTAGGTTTTGAGAGAGACAAACAAACTGGTAATTTGAATAATTTTTCATCTTGATTTGTTTAGCTGGCTTTGGCTCTGCAAGATTTATTAAATGAATAAATTGTAGATCTCCTTGCAAAGTTCCATTTTTGAACTTTTGAGTGTTGTTACCTGGATTTAGATGTCTTTCTAGCAAAACAGGTGATGTTCCAGTCTTTTCCCTTGGAAGAATATACATCTTAAAATCTTCAAGAGGTACAAAGATTTGTGTGTAATCTTTGCAGTCGTGATGTTGGCCTTTCTGATCCACAAAAGAAAGACCAATTTCTTCATGGGTTAGGGCAAAACTTTTCCTTCGTTCTTCTAGTTATTTATGGCAAAAAATACAATCTGCAAAAGTAGTAGCATTATGGTTTTGCACATGTTTTTGATAAGGAGAAACTAGAATCTTCATACTATATGAAAAATTCATGGAGGACTCTGGTTGTTTAGGAAATGATATATTTGGATGGAGTCTTACTGAAGGAATGGACTTGCTTCCATATGTGTGTTTGGCTTTACCAAATCTAAGTTTTCTAGATCCATCAGGAGAAATGACTTTTTCCAACTGAGTTGAGGTAGAGGCTAACTAAGGATGCTTTTGAGAAATAGGTGTATACTGACTATCCCATTCATTAGGCAAAGATACCTCTATGAAACCTAATTGGGGAGGGGTAGTATTTCCTGGTCCAACAAAAACACCTTTTTTCAAAGCTCTTTTTGTCAATATTGGATTTATGGCAGGCACAAATGTAGTTATGAATCACAAATAGACTGAAGTATGTAATTGAGAAATATGAGTGCCTGGGGCCACATCAAAACCATTGAACTAAATACACGCTTGGAGAAACTGATTTATGTATGGATCAGTGAGAGGAATATGATATTTGTGCTTTCAGAGCATGTTGTAATTTCTTCCTTACCATTATCCATCATGAATTAGGCCTACTAAACATCACCTTTGAGAGGATTGATGTTAGTCATGGAATCTCAGGGGATTCCTCTCTGCATGCATGGTTCTTCAACCTCAAACCTACTGATTTCACATTTCTTAAAGGAATTGTATTGAATGTGTGTCGCGCCTTTTTTATGGTGCCCCGATCTGGGATTGAACAGAGGAGAGGGGATCATTATACGAAGTGCGTAGGTGGCTTCTCACTTTTCACTTAGCATAATTAAAGCCATTTCCACACTCTACATTCTCCTTTGAATTTGAATACGAGACACATGGGGTTCTTATTATTTGGAGATTCTTTTTTAGAACAAAATTTTTACTCGAAAAATGAAAATATTTTTATGATGTTCAAGAAATTATTTAAAAAAATTAATAAATCAAATATATAATTGCAACAAAGTATGGATTAATTTCTTTGGGTGCTTAATTATGTAACCAAAGTTTTCTCATATATGAATTGAAATTCCATAATATATGCAACCTCTATCAATCGGTCCATGAAAATAGTAATGAAGGTATCCCCATGAATTTATATGAAAGTGATGGTAATCTAAGGATATTGCATGTAGTGCAGAGGATGGTAATTCAAGGATATTGTGCAGAGTGTGGAGGAAGTGATGATAATTAAAGAATATTGTGTGGAATGATGAGGAAGTGATGGTAATTCAAGGATATTGTGATTCATCCACACTCCCTCACCTCCACAAAATCATTTGAATTTGTTCCCTTATTAACATACTCTACAATATAATAAAATATTTAATATTTTATTAAAATTCCTAAAGAGATAATCTCCTTGCTTGAATCAAGCTCAACATGAAGAACCCATAGGTCACTCCGACAGCTCCACCAATGGTTTATCTGGAGGCCCTAGTGGAAAAGCGATGCTTCATCAAATATTTGAGTTATGAGCTGAGCATCATTAAGTTATAGTAGTTAGAGTACGATCCATAATATCCACTCATAGTCATATCCAAGAATCATGCTATCTTGATCGTGTTATTCATTACCATATTGATGCTAATTCTCATGTCAACATGCATATGCGATCCCCTTTCCATAGTTCTGCAATCCATCATGGCTATGTATTATTCAGTTTATATGATACAATTACATTAGTGGGATGGGATCATTAATATAGAAGCCCTGTCTCATTGGGTCTCCTCATTAAGCTTGAGAGTTTCCTATCAAAGTGGAGAAGCCCTTTCTTGACTTTCGTATTGTTGTAGTAGTTTTTATCAAAAGCGATGGAACTCGCGTAATCTAATGGAAATAGGTTGTTGTCTCTAATGCTAAGAGGTTGTGTGCATCTCCACATTCTGAACATTGAAAGCATGTAGGAGTGTGGAGAAAAGGTGTGCAGGAAAAAGGGTATGTGGAGAGAAGGTGTGTGGGAGAGTGTGGGTGAAAGTGTGTGTGGGCTTCACAGCTAGCTTTCTCAAATAATTATTAAACGAAACCCCACATAGAGAGGCATGGACTATGGTGCTATGCAATTATCAACCTTGTTTTTATAAGATTGAAATTTATAGGTATATGGTAGTATACATTTTTATGAGTTTTCTTTTTTATTTTGGATTGAGAAATTTATAAATATAAATATTATACAATTTATAATAAAGAAAAAATTAAATTAAATCTAATTAAAATTGATAAATTTTGATTTATTTAAAATATCAATTTAAATATATACATAATTAATTATTAATAATAAAAAGAAAATTTTCAATTTTCAAATAATTATGAAAAATTATATTCATCTTTTCTTTTATAAAAAAATACATTTTAAATTTTAAAATAATTATAAAATAGCATTTAAATTTAAAATGACTATTTTTGTCTATTTTTTTCGTTTTGTTCAATTTAAATAAAAGGGAAACATTTGTAAACTTTGTATCAAACATTCAAAGCATTAAAAATAAAATGAAAGAAAATGCTGATTTATAAAATAAAATAAAATTGTCAATTTATTGAGAAAAGAAAGTAATTGTAGAAGGATTGGAGTTCCCTAACTTGTTTTATCCCTCAGACCATTCTTTTCATAAATTTATCAGTATATTTTTATTAATATGAGGATAATAAAAGTTTACGTTACAGCCAATTCATCATTGCTTTACAAAAACATTCCTTTGAGTAGACATGCCTTGAACTATTCAAAAAGAAAAAGGCTAGAATATCCTAAAACTGGCTTTGATGCTTATCCAGTATTTCTACTAGAAACTAAAACAAGTCTTCTGCTGTAAACTATAAAACTTTTGAAAATAAAAAAATCTACCATAATACATATATATGTCAAAATAGACAAATTTGACTACGTCCCGAGAGTAAATAACCCAAATTTTACACTTTCTATACAAATGCCCATATTTATTGGTTTACTTTATAGTCCAAGATTATGATTGGTGATGTGGCGGTAGAGTTGGCCTGAGGAGAGCCTTGAACTAGATCATTGATTATGGTAGGCCTTTCCTAGTGTTCGCTCAAATCTATGTCTGATTCAGAGATAACATAACATTCTATGTGAGACAATCAAATAACTATTTCATCCAAGTTGTATCTAATGTCTCGAAGAATTCTCTTTAAATCCTCTTGACCTGCAAAGAGCTTGTAGATGTCTACTTTCTTAACTCTGATGACCATGTTGAGAAGAGTTTCAAATTGATGGTGTAGATTGATGGAATGAAGGAAGTGGATCCTTCATTTGTGAAAATTCCCCATGTCTTGTACCCACTTGAGGCTATTGCCTCCTAGCTTTGAGTATGAGAAGTAAACATGATCTCTAAATTCCTTAGACTCGAGTTGAAGAATTTATTTTTGGACCTCCAATGGCACTGCTTTGAAGAAGTTTTCTACTGATTCCTAGCCAAGCAATCTACAATGATGTGTTGAAGGAGACCCTAAAGTGTTGCCTTTGTGGGTGGGAGTGTGTATCTGTGGCGCAATGACAATAATAGACCTACAATACAAAGAGATAACGCTGGTGGTCAAGGAATCCACTTAAATGGACTTGAATATGTGAAGGTACAACATGGTACAAGAGGGTTTAAGAGACATAAGGGAACACCATGAACTTTGAAGTTTACACTATAGTGACTCCTAATGGACCAATTAAAACCAAATGGAGAAGGTACCAAGGTACTAAAATTTGCCCAACAAAATAATATAGGGAAAAAAAATCCTGACAGGGTCCAAGTTATTGGGAATTTCCAAGGGAAGGACTGCAACAAGTTCAAACGAAGATCTAGACCTTGAACTATGAAGAAAAAGAACAAAGAACATTGACCCTTGTGAGAAGTAAACAACAAAGCTTGTTAAGAGAGAAAATGTGAGTGGTTACCAGCAAACAATATAACTCATTGTTAATGAAACTTCAATATGTAAATACATAAACATAATTATTAGAGATCCAAGACTGAATTTAAAGATACATGTTGACTTTTGTAAGATAGAAACCAAACGTTGCTTAGACACTTTGAAAGAGGTAGGTTGAGAGATTACTCTAGTACCCAATGAGCACCCAACAATAATGAAGCTTAGACTTAATCCCTCGGGAAGTGCACTCCTTGTCCATCCATTCCCATTCCCATTTCTACTTCTACTCCATGAATAAATAAATACTTTATCCTTTCCATATATGTTTAGATATTTTTATATTATTTATTTTTCAATTTAGTTAATACATTGTAGGCACGGTTTATATTGGAATTGGGCTTGAGGAATTTTTATTTTTTAATAATTGAATGGTCAATATTTCATATCAGGAGAATATTTTTTGTCAAATACATGATCTAATGGATGATATGAAAAGGATTTGAATGGGTTTTTTGTTTCAAATCAAAGAGCATATTTAATTTAAATATTATTTATTTCACCACTTGTCAATCAGATTAGAATCGAATCAGTTAGGTATTGTTTGGTTTAACATCCAACTCGATCGCCATATTACTCTGCCGCACGTTTGGATGAAGTATTCGTTGAAACAATTGAATGCAAATTTGAATGAGAGGCGACCATGATACGTGCATGCCTTCCACTGGAACAAAAGATTGGACAAGGTCCTTGGGTTAAGCAATAATTATTTAATGGCGCCCCTATATCATGGATGATCAAGTTGTTGGGTAAGCACATGGCCACTTCTTCAACTCTACTACAACATGTTAATTCAAACACATTTAAATAAAATATTATGCTTTTTGTATTGTTTATGTGCACAGATATACTCAAGGATATGATCACAACTTAACATTTGCAACTATAAAGTTGGGTTGTTTATTTCTTCTTTCTTCATGAATTTGGGAAGAAGCACGATATAAGCTCAAATATCAAGATTCCCTCTTTGATACTATTTTTAATTGAAATTAACAACATTGTCCTTTTTCATTAAAATTAATTACAATGTCTTCTTTTCAAGGATCTGGGCATACAATTCCAAAATACAAACCTAAAGAATCGTTGGTTGTAAACATCCCACTTAACTTAGTGGAATGTCCACTTACTAATCCAATGTCTCTTATTTTGTTAGAAGAATGCATTAATTTCTTTTCCTTTTTTTACATCCATTTTCCTTATTGATTCTAGTTTCAAGGATTTGAATTTATTTAATTAAGTTTTCCATCCTTCATTTACACTAATATCTTACACTCGAATCATAATCCTCTCTCTCTCTCCTCTCTCTCTCTCTCTCTCTATAATAATATATATAATATAATTATATTATATAGAGAAGAGAGAGAGAGAAGAATCCAATGTCTCTTATTTTTTTAAAAGAATCGTTAATTTCTTTGCTTTTTTTACATCCATTTTCCTTATTGATTCTAGTTTCAAGGATTTGAATTTATTTAATTAAGTTTACCATCCTTCATTTACACTAGTATCTTACAACGAGAGAGAGAGAGAGAGAGAGATTTGTTTGCATATTATTGGTAGATATATGAACGAAACATTGGCATAATGTATACCACCCACCCATATGTGACAGGTCCCACCCATACACTAATCCAGTGGTTGTAAATGATTGGGGATATCGACAGTTTGCATGGGGGATATCCCTCCTACTAACATCATGTTGCGGGGTGTGGGGGGGACAATAGGAATGATCCACCGAGATCCTGGCCATCCATTCATAAATTTAGATTAATGATATGCATGGGGGGTAGCCTCCTTGCTAATGTCACAAAGCAGGGGTCGCACATACTACTGATCTTGTTCTGTGGATCACCACTTTCTGATAGAACTGGTGGATCCCACTAAATTAGCCCTCAATTCTTAAAGTCTTCACTCACACCGTATGACCAACTATAAGGCCTTGTTCCCCGATCCTTTGCTTCTTGTGAAACCTTTTATTTTTCGGCATACATAACCTTTTGTTTGGTCTCGCCAACCAACCACACCAACCCACATCATCATCCTCTATATGTCATCAAATCCTCCACATTGTCCCAGTGCTATCATCTTGACGTGCCCGTCACATGATCCTCCTTTGAACTTCCGAGGTTGAGACACATCACCCTAGGATTTCCTTTACACCTCCCTTAACATAGGCTCCACTCCTTGACCTCTTCTAGGATACTAGCTCTTCCATGTCATCTCGGTATTAACATCCTAAAAATTCTCCTCACCCACTCCCCTCAACCTTCCAAGGTGATATTTTTGGGAAATGTAACCACAGTCCTTGCCATCTTGATGATTCTCTAGACACACTTGGCATAGATGCACTCACTGAATCTACCATGTCATCTTGGTACCTATCTTCCCTTCTAGCATGCACCTCTTTGGGTCTTTTAGGGATGAAACCTCTAGGATATGTAACCCCAACTCGCTTCCATACATAATGCTTTGTGTGGTTTCAATTGAGGCTTAAATGAAATGTGTGCAACCCTACCAATGCACTCCGGCCTCAATTATGAGAAATGTTTCCAACACAGCATTTCCGTAGTCAACATGTAGACATGGCGCCTCTATCACAGTTTATGGGGATTATGCCAAGACCAATAGTACATAGTGTTCCCACAACACTTTAATATAGGTATAAATATGTATATATCTATGCTCAAGTCTGGAGGATACAATTACATAAGGATTGGCTTAATCATGATTAACATAGTTACACGGGATTCAACACTTCTTACAAAAAATAATATACAAATTCCCTATATTTTATATTCATTACAATGAGGACCATCCACCTCAAAACCTTAGTCATACTAATGAATTTAATTGGTGTTGGGAGGATTATACAGGTTTCTTCCATGGACCCACTATGTTTGGAGTTTTCATTATTTTAGCTCAACATTTAAGTTAAGTGTTTAATCAATCAACAAAGGTTATGATGTCTTCACTAGTGCTACTCACACTAACTACATAGTTGTATACAGTCGATGCCTACAACACTAATATAAATGTATGTCTCCCTTCATGCAGGGCATTGGAGAAAAATCGTAATCCCAAGGACTAGTTAACAAAATCTCATTCTTTTGAATTTACAATTGTAAACCATGTATTATTCAAGTAATCAATGCAAATTTAGCTTAACAATTCAAACATATACACATACATTCAATAGCATAGGTTACATGTACAAAGAATTATCTTGGATTGAAAACTAGAATCCAGGAAATTGAGCCTCAGACAAGGACTCTCTGTTGGGCCCTTAATATTCCATTATTATTATCACTTTTGAACACTTATCCCGCCCATTTCCACTATTATTCATCATGCCATTTATTATAATTTATTATATAAATCCATTTTATGATGATTTATGCTCTTATGGATGAATATTATTTATTTTCCTTTATTTCTAATAAATTGATGATTATGAATGATTTTATCAATGATAGTTTCAATAAATTAGTTGTAACATTATTTACCATTTTTAACCTCCAAGATAATTTATAGATTGAAGATTTGACCATTAAATTTGCCAACTCAGAAATGTGTTGGAATAAGGAGTGACAGTTTTGCGGTTGAGATTCTGAGCAAATGGAGAAGAATCTGGAAAATCTGGAACATGGGTTTTGTCCAGAACGGACCCAACTAACTTTATTAAAGAACGGTTTGCCCAAATTCGGCTTGTACTGAGCAAAACACAGGGTTCTTTGAGCACGATTTTCTCAGATTTGCTGTTGCGACCGTCCTCCAAATCTCAGCTGCAAAACCAAATTCGTCTTGCTCTTGTTGAGAGATGAATGGAAATATATCTTCTTATTGATCAATTGGTTGGAAACAATCCAATTTTGTAATAGAATCATGTTGTAATTATCTCTATTGAAACTACTCTCTCATCTCTCTATTTAAATGAAAACAGAGATCAGAGATGGGAGGACTTCAGGACTTCAGAGAGGGATTTGAATGATGGAATTGAGGATTTAGAATCAAGAATTCATGATAGGATAGGAGGAAGAAAGGATTGTTTTATGCTATAAGTCTCAAAAGCTTCAACTGTTGTAATGATTTCACTATTTAATGATTAATACATGATTTGGGAGTTGCTGTTCATTCTGTTCATTTGAAGTAACCCAGCAGCATCCGCTGGTGGCTAAGGGCCCAACCTCTGGTGGAGTACGCTGCTGCTGTGTATCATATCTTTACAATTGCTGCCGTGTGATGGTTTGTTTTCCTTTTCATTTCTTTAAATTGTTTTGTTCAGCAATCTTTTGTTTATGAACATTTCGCAGAATTGCTTGGTTATATTGAAATCATAATTGGATTGGGTGAGTGATAGAATTATTAATTATAACTTGAAATGTACTACTGATAATTCTGATCTAATACTACATTGTCTAATTAAGAACTGTGGTCCATTTAATTGCTGCTCATTTATAATTGCCATGGCTATTCAATTAAGTTACTATTCAAATATAACTGCGATTGTAATTGCTTCAATAACTGCGATTAATGTTCATGCTACTGGATTAAGGTTGCTGATTGAATTACATTTATAGTTTGTTATGTCTTTCTAATTAATTAGTTTTTCTGTTCGGTTCCTTTAATTCCAGTTTGCTGTTCCATTTACTGTCGTTCCATTTTAGACTTGTTGTTCCATTTCCTATTTGCTGTTCTATTTTACTTTCTGTCGTTCCATTTACTTGCATTTTCTACTTTGGTGTGAGAGAAGGTATAAGGCTCTAGTGAGCCTCAGTAGTCGCTGCCTAGCTCCCAGACCTATGGTCCATGCTCTAATTTCCTTTCCATCAGTTTCTAGAGGGATGGGTTACCGCTTGCGCACCCTTGACTGATAAGCTGCCTTGTGTGATTTTATCCTTTTGAAGTAATTTAGTCATAGTTTAGCATCCATTTACTCTTGTATTTTCTGAACGATGTACTACTAAAAATTACTCTTGAGTAAATAGCCGCCTCAGACTGAGTACACTCTTGAAATAAAAATTCGTCCGTGGGTTGATAATTAATGTGAAGGTAATTAGGAGTTATAAAGACACCTTTTTATTGCTCCACATTTTGGCATTGTTGCTGGGGAAAGTGTAGCCATTTCTAAAGAGTAGTGTGAATCTTACGAGTGCCTGCTAGAGAAGAGTTGGATCTTAAAAACAAAAGGTAAGAACTTGCGTACAGAGCATGTAAAAGCCCTGCTCGCCTGTCCGCTTTCCAATAGGACTGTTAAAGAACCTAGGGTAGAAATAGATGTTTGAATTTTTGTGTGAATGATTAAAAAAAAAAGATAGAAATTTTAAAAAATGAATCCCATGTCTCAAGCAAGTGGTGATGTAAGCACCACCTATTTCACTAATCGATTGGCAGGAACATTTGAAGAAGGAGCCTCGAAGAAACACATGAAGAACATCTTCTATTATGGTAAGAAATGGCTTACGTTTCTAATTTTGAATTTCCTATCAAAGATCTAGGAAGAGTGACACAAATGCACATAATTCCCCCATCATTACCAAATTTTTATGGTTTAGCAAAAGAAGATCCAGATACATTCTTATTTGAGTTCAAAATACTTTGTAGAGGATATGATTATTGTACTAATGATCAAATATTGAAAGTGTTTCCTCTTACTCTAAAAGGAGCAGCTCTCCGATGGTTCATGAGCCTAGGTGGGAATTGCATCCAATCATGGGAGGACATGAAGAACATATTCTTGAAGAAGTACCAAGACTATTGCAAATCAAATGAAGATATTTTCGGTATGATACAAGGGGAAGATGAAATTTTGGAGGACTATGTAGATCGATTTCAATACAACCTTCAAAAATCAAAATATGAGCATTTGGAGAAAGAGATATTAAAAAAACTCATTCTTAAAGGAATCAAAGATAAATTTTTAGAACTCTTAAATCTGACAGGAAAAGGTGATGTTTTTCAGTTATCATATGATGATGTTTGTGAGTTGTGCATAAGGTATTCAAGAGGAATCTCCAAGGCTAGTAAGAATTCTAGAGATGTTTGTTCTTTCTTTTCCAAATCTGCTACAAGAATAGGAGACATAAGAGCTGAAATCAAGGTTTTATTTGAAAATTTTAAAGTTGATCTTGTTAGCTCTCTAAATGAAAAATTGGTTGTTTTGCAAGTTCATAAAAATGAAGAATTTGATGAAGTGTTTTTCACTCATGACTGAAAGGAGCATACCATAGATGGTTGTTCTTCCTTATCTAGGATGGAAGTACCATATCAAAGAGGTAAGGAAGTTGCAACAAGGTCAACAGGTATGGTTCAAAACACTTCCTCTCCACTTTCTTACTTGCATAATCCATTATGGAATACTAATGTGTTAGGGTAGCCATGTCAATCTCAATATAACCACCAACAATTTTCTCTACAAGCTTGGCATGGTTCACCTTATGATTGCATGACTACTCTCCCTCATCTTGTAGCACAAGCATATTCTCCATATTTTCCACCAGCTCTTCCACAATATCTTGCTTGCCCATCAAAACCATTCACACAACCCAATCAACCATATCATCAAAATGCTCCATCCTAAACACATTTTCCTGCTCAACTTAATTCCACCCTCACCATAATAAACCAGTACAACATACTTACAATGTTGAAATGCCAAATTTACCCACCCTTCCCACCCATTCTATCTCACATGTGTTATTAGAGAAAACTTACAATGAGATTTAGAATGTTTGAAATGCAAAAATTGTAGAAGCTATGGAAGAAAATGAGGTTTCTTTTACTATGCATCAACAAGCTATTTTAAAAGATCAAGACCTTCATGATATGATGGCTATGCGAAATCAAGAAAGTAAAGGATATATTGAAGATTGGTTTCACTCCATCATTTGTTTGCAACATCACTCTATGCTTCAACAATTTTTGATACCATTTTTTGAAGGGAAGTTGGCTTCTCATACCCTAATATCCATTAATATGCATTTTTCAAATTTGGGTATGTGCATACGTGAAGCCTTACTTCGAAAATGGCTTCACTCGAAGTACTCATACACATATTCATATTCCTTTTTCAAATCAAAATAGGTTAGTGTAGAAAATAAAATAAATAAGGGAATAAATAAATGCATTTTGTTTTTTATGTAAAACTAGTTGTTTTTTGTCGCAACATGTTATGAAAATCAACATTGGTGATGATTTTTTTAATTAATTTGTGTATGTAAATGATTTATAATAGAAATAAAAATTCTACAAACACTTATATTCATTTTTATCATCAATATGAAAAAACGCTGGAATATCATTTTTTGGCTTGCGGGCTTGATGAGATTTCTGGAAAAACAGTCGGGACAGTCAAGTTTTGAGGAACCAAAATGCAATATTTTTAAAACATGTTTCTATCCTAAGTATCCCTTGATATATACTTTATAACCCAATTTGAATCACTCAATTTGGATTTGAAACGAAAAAGTTAGAAACAAAACATTGACAAGGTATCTAGCGGGCAGCTTAGGAACAGAGTTGGGACAATCAGTTTTTGGAAGCCTAAATGAATGAATTTTTAAAACCTATTTCTATGGTAGATTCTCCTATGAATATATTTTACAATGAAATTGGAATCGCTCATTTTCAATATCGTACGGGGAACTTATGATGAAAATATTGATTGTCTATCATAAATCAGCACTCTTAAAACTCTGTCTTTCCGGCTGTTCTTTACAGTATTTGACCTACCAATTCTTCTTTTCATAAAAACTTGTTTCTATTGAAGATAAATAAATGAATCTAATTTCATTTTCAATTTTAATCATTCGAATCTGACATCAAACGAAAACTATATGCTTGAAATATCAACTGTTGGTCTAAGCTAGGTAATCGAAAATGACTATGTTATGCAGATTGTTCTAACTAAAATTGACATATCATATCATTGAATTTCTAAACCCTGTTGCTACTGGAGATACAAATTTGAATTATCTTTCATTTGGCTTTGGAATCACTCAATTTCAATGAAAAACAAAGAAGTTGTGATGAAAACACTGCAGGTTAGCATGATTGGCCACTGCTCTCCCGCAAGTGACAGATAAATTTTGCTTTGTTATTTTCTCAATGGATTTGTTATACAGAGTAACTACTTGTTTTTTTTTGAATAATTATTGGATTAGGGGAGCCCGATCACCTCTCTTTCTCCACGATTTAATGTTTTATTGCAGGTAGACACTCATTTTTTTGCAGGTCTTGGGAAAATAAAAAAGGTCAATTTATGGACGAGTGATTTTTGAAAGAAATTTCATGAAGCAAAGGGAGTTTCATCCAACTCATTACCCAACGGATTCATAATACAAAAAATAAAGAATTGATTTCCATTTGAAGATTCATGTCATGTTTTTACTGCCAAAACATTTTACAAAGAGATCATTTTTTACATAATATCATAGCTGTTGTAACTTAATTTATTTATTTACATACTATTTTTTGTTGTTTCTTTTCTAATTTCTCTTATATTTTGTGTTTCAGGTGTTGCTTCATTCAAAGTGTAACTCATTCTCAGCATCAATGCAGTGAACAGCTAATTCATTCTTTGCGTGCTTACATTTTATGATTGTGCATTTTGCTGTTCCTTTTTTGAAGGGACAACATTTGTGTGCACTTTTGTCGTTCCTGCTGTTCCTTTTTCAAAGGGACATCATTTTCATTTTTCTATTCATTTTCCAAAGGAATAACACTTTTTGGGTCAGCCATTCATTTTTCTGTTCCTTTTTCACGGTTCATTTTGTTGTTCCTTTTCGAAATGGAACAGCTGCTGTTCCTTTACGGAATGGAACAACACTTTTGCACTTTCACATTTTGCTGTTCCTTTCCGAATGAAATGACACTTCTGCACTTTAACATTTTGCTATTCCTTTCTGAATGGAACAACACTTCTACACTTTCACATTTTGCTGTTCTTTTCCGAATGGAACAACACTTCTGCACTTTCACATTTTGCTGTTCATTTCCGAATGGAACAACACTTCTGCACTTTCACATTTTGTTGTTCATTTTCGAAATGGAACAACATTTCTACACTTTCACGTTTTGTTGTTCCTTTTCGAAATGGAATAGCACTTCTGCACTTTCACGTTTTGCTGTTCCTTTTTGAAATGGAACAACACTTCTGCACTTTCACATTTTGTTGTTCCTTTCCGAATGGAACAACAGTTCTGCAGTTTCACATTTTGCTGTTCCTTTCCAAATGGAACAACACTTCTGCACTTTCATGTTTTGATGTTCCTTTTCGAAAAGAATAGCACGTCGACACTTTTCATTTTTGTTGTTCCTTTTCCAAAGGAATGACACTTGCGTTTTTGTTGTTCCTTTTCCAAAGGAATGCCACTTTTAATTTTTTCCGTTCCTTTTCCAAAGGAATGACACTTGCATTTTTTATTCATTTTCTAAAGGAACAACACTTTTAGTTTTTGCTGTTCTTTTTTCCAAAGGAACGACATTTGCATTTTCACATTTTTTTGTGTATATTTTTTCTTTTTTGGTATGCATTTTCTTTGTTGTTCCCTACACAAAACACCACTTTGTTTTTGAGTGTTTTTGTTGTTCCTTCAAAAACGCAACACTTTGAGAGTATTTATGAGAGAAACCCTTCCTTTCTCTTGTGGGATTATTCCTAGTTCATCTCAACCACATTTTCCTGATTCTCTTTCATGGCATGAAGTACACTACTTTTATGTGGACAAGAATTATGGATTCTTTTGAAGCTAGTTATTATCATTCAAGTTATGATCTTTAACAGGATAGTTCCTTGATGATAGATTCTTTTCAAAAAAGACACAATTATTTATATACTACTTTACTACATTGTTTTCTATTGAACATGATATTGATTGATCATCTTAATAGCATGCTGGTTCCACCCTTCCTGGTTATAATCTGCTCTGTTTGTAATAAATGAGATTATGGGCATATTTTTTTCTATTGACATGTTCAACTTCTTCCGCCATCCTTGCTCTTAAGGAGTATTAAGCCTCCCTCTTTTTATCATAAAAATATGTAATAACAACAAAATTTGTTTGCAGATGGAGGATAGGGGGTCTCATTACGAGCCAGCCTACCATGTCCATAAGGTTGTAACAAAGTGACATTCCCATTATGGCCACCACACCAGGGTTATGATCCACTGGATAGCCAAATTATCCCTTGGAACAGGAGGTCTCATCACGAGCCGGCCTGATCACTTTTGCTACATCTCAGTGAATGGCAGTGTGGTTATCTGGTTACCACGCCAGCACATTGATCTCTTCTGTAGAATAGGACTGAAACTCTGTAGTTATAAATTGAGGACTCTGGCTCATATGGGTTAAAAAGCAACCCTGCCGAGGCTATGGACGCCTGCTGGCAGCAGAGGCTCTGCTTATGGTATTGAAGTTATATCTTATCGTCAATTATTACTATAATACCTTTTTCTTATTTTTTTATTTTTATCAGAGAAGTTATTTCCTTCATTTTCCCTGTTTTGAACCTTTACACATGAAAAATTATTTTCTGATCAATTGCATCCTTTTTCAGCTAAGAACACAGTCAGTAAAGCATCTTTTTGGCATGTTGTTGTTCTTTTTCTTTTTTCATAACTTATCATCAATCCAAAGCGTCCTATGTCTTATTCATAACTATCTTTACACACTCTGCTCTCATTATAACCATAACTCTCGTCGTCCTATCACTGATATGTGTACTCTACTTCATTTACTATTGTATTGTTCATTCCCTTGCCTTGCCGTCAGCACACCACCTCTCATATGCTTTATGGTCATGAATTCCTTTTCCAATTGGAGAGGGGAATGTATGCATTATGGGTTAGCATGCGATATGATTACTGCACTCTGCCATAACTTGTTGATTTGACAAAATATCAGTATTGCATGTAGACAAAAGTTTTTTTGATTGAAATTTTTGCATGCATCTTATCTGTTGCTATTCAAAACAAACACTATGGATTCAAGAACATTGTATGCCAAATAGTGCTTTGTTTACAGGAAAACAACAAGTATGGTCAGAATTCTATTCGTAGCATGACCACACTATTGCACTTAATAGAAGAGGCTCGCGAACGTGATCAATTCTTCAGACATGATGTGCTTTTCTGGATTCCACCTTTTGCATCACTTTCAACATCAACTTTTCCTACATCAGCTTCAACAAATGCCAGTCCATATCTGTCATTTCAAAATTTTCTTTTGGAGGTAAAACTTGAGGTAAAATAGCATAATTTTCTGATTTATTACGAATTTAGGAGAATTTCATGAAAATCCATTTTGAGCATTATTTATCATCCTTCATTTCATAGTTTTTACCATTTCCCATTTTTCAGCGGCATATCATCTCTCGGTTTGGGGGAGTGTCTCTTTCATTCATTTCTTTTTTATGACCATGTCATTCATATCCTTTATCATCCATTTATATTCTTATTCATTCTCAACACCTCCCTTATTCCATGTTGTTTTACATCAAGCATAGAATTCAACCGCTGGTAGCAACCGCCTCTATTTGTTTTCTAGCATTGCATGAGGGCATGCTAATTTTTCAGAGAGGGGGAGGAATTGCTATGCATGATGGATGTTTTTTTACTTTCTTTCTCATTTAAGGTATACAATTTCAGTGCAGAAATTGATTTCCATAATATTTTTAAAACTATGAACTCAATTCTTGTGATTTTTGGAAAACACAGACGTATCATTAACATATACAAACCCAGACAATTTCAAGTAATATTGGTTCATAAAATTTCGGAAATCATACACTTTCACCTACAGCTATTTTGCTTATATCTCATGATCCATACATCAAAACGATCTGATTTTTGGATCATAGAGGCATTTATATATTAAAAATTTACTTACCACATTTCAACAAAATCTGGTTTGTAGTTTTTGGGAAAATGGTTAATGAAGGTTGCT
>APFE030604114.1:15290-45429 GCA_000404065.3 Pinus taeda
GGGCTTTGGTTTGCGTGCCTGCCTTGAGAAACCTCTTTTTCCCTACAAAACACAAAACACAAAACCCAACACGGACATGCAAAGAAAAACGAACCTTATGGCTCGAAGTTAGCTTTACCCAAAAACTAAATATTTCAAAAAAATTGAACATGTGGCTCAAGTCAGCTTTAGCGAAAAGCTAATATTTTCTCAAGTTTCTGATTCCGAATCACATAAGTGCAGGGAAAAGCATAGATTAGAACAAATCCTTCTTTCGTTTCTGATTGCCCCAATCTGACCAAAGTCGCAGTGCAAAAGCATTTACGCAGAAATGAAAGTAATAGATCAGTTTAAAAAAAAGCTAAGTAACGAAACCGAATAAGCAGAGAGAAATAACAGTAAATGCGAATAAAGATGTATCCCCAGATCTTAAAATTGATGAGAAGGCGGTCCGGAACTCTTTTCGCTGAGAGATGAAAGTTCCTCACGTGAGGGGGACATGCTCCGAACACAACAGAGCAGTCCTCTCGGCCCGAAAGCAGTCAGAAACAGTAGATCTAGGAAACGACAGCCGCATGCAGTTCTACGGCTTCAGATTTGGATCACCAACGGACGCGGCCCTCAAATAGCTCTGATACCATGTAGGAATTTACAGGGTAAGTTCCTCAGACAGAACACCAAAAGGACACCGCTCACAAACAGATCACAGATCAATAAACCAGTATTTTGACGTGGTTAAAACCCTCAGAGAGGGAAACAGTCCACGGCCTGCGCCAACGTGGCTACTACAGGCAATTTATTAATAAAAGAATGAAAATTTACATAAGCTTCTCTCATGCACGGTTAACCTACAAATGACCCTCCATGCGCTTTAAGTAGAATTCATGGACCAATCGGGTGTCAAGCCACAGATCAAGTGTCGGTAATACCGAGGAGAGAATGAACCGTCGGATCACTACATATCGTGACCGTCGGATTGTAAGTTACAAATGTACATAGTAAAGAAACACACTTTACCTAACGCTAACCTAACTCTATACTAGACCAAGTTGAACTTAACTATTCCTATGTGTCGGAATATCCTAACAGCTGAGAAGAAGAAGAAAGGGAGGGAGAAGAAGAAGAAGCCAATTTAGCAAGGGGGAAACCAAGCAACCATTGCTTTGAAGGCATCATTTGGAGAAAATCCACACATTGAACTTCCCAAACCCAAATTTCCATGCATAATTTGTACAAGAGACAATTTTCATTGAGATTTTCCTTACTTTCCTCAGATCTTGAAAGAATGGTCTCCCTGTTCACACCATCCCGTGTCATCAACTTCTAGAGATCATGTTGGTAACACACCATCATCTAGTGATAGTAAAGTTCATGGATAGAAGGGAAAGGTAAAAATTCCATGTAGGTTATGTGAAGGTGATCATTCCCTTCACCGTTGTCCCTTTTTGGATGAAGCTGAAAGAGTATTGGATAACCATCTTGCCTCACCACAACTACTTCCATATGGTTACAAGAAACTCTCCCTGAGTCTTACTCTAGTTGAAAAATCGACTGACTTAAATCAACCATCGGTCAAAACTACTCTCTCTGAAAGTGAATCTTATGAGTCTTTGCCCGACCAAAGTCAACAGGTCAAGGTAGCAGTTGATCCAATTTCACCTTCAGCTAATCATACCTTTCCCAAAGAGAGTGGAAATGATACCATTCAAATTCTCTTTGTTACTTCAGATTCGAAAGAACTTGGGGGCATCCGCCTGTTCCATCTAGACAGAAGGAAAATCTTCCAGTTCTTGTAACATAAGGGGTTAATTCACCCATCTATTCGGTACCCGCTCCAGGTAGTCTGGTCACTTCCTTTGATTGGAATCGACTAGCAAGATTCTGCCTTCCTTCTTATGTACCTTTCCAGATCATAGTATAAGTTTGTGAGTATCCTTTCCTCAACTGCTTGGAAAGCGCTTGGTTCGCCACCACTTATGCCTATTACACAGAATCTTTTAGGCTTTAACAAAGGAACTAGTCAACTGTTAGGGATCCTTCCTAAGTTACCGATCTCTTTGGGAGGGAAATCATTTATCTAAACATGATGATAGTCCTAGGACCATTAGATTACAATTTATTTATGGGGCGTGACTATGTTTACAACATGGAAGCTATTGTTTCAACACTCTTCCAAGTGATGCGTTTCCCGCATGAAGACAAAATTGTCACCATTGACCAGCTTTCATTTCCCGGTTCAAACATAGCTCCAAGCCAATCATCATCCCTAAATGGTCCATTTGCATCAGTGGTATCAATCGAATCTTCATTCCACCCACCTGATAGCCAGGAATAATGTGGTGAATGTAATGAAGCTTTGGGGGCATGTACCTAGTTGTGAAGATAAGTTTCCTTGTAGGTTATGTGATTTGTCTTTCACACCGGTCTGTCACACCTTTCACCTTTGTCTATTCTAGATGAAGTCGTCCTGCTTCACTGCAGTGATTTCCATCTGGTTACAAAAGACTTTCTTTTTCTTGCTGGGGACAAGTAAACCCATCTCAAGCATAGTTCCCCCATGGTTCAATCTTGTCAAAAAATGAACCCATTTTTCAATTTCATTTTCAGTTTTTAGTTTTGTCATTTCGAGCTTGTGTAAAAAATAAAATTGAATCCAAGCATAATTCCCCCATGGTTCAAGCTTATAAAAAAATGAACCCACCTTAAAAAAGTAACCTTTGTGACGGCCATTCTATCAGCCTTTTGAGCCTTGGTTGTGTATCTCCCATCACCTCCATCCCTTTGGTCGATCATACACTTTTACTTGGTTGTTTTACCCTTTTTGAGGAACAATTGCGATGAGTGGTCTTATTAGCTAGCCTCTTCACAGTATTCACCATGTTTTGAGAAGTTCCAAATTCACCGAAACCAGTTGCTACCCTAGACACCACTCGTTCCTCAAAATTCGAGTCTCCTTTAAACCCTTTTCAGACTCGTTAAATATGAAAAGATTGTTGAGCGCTGGCCTTTCCAGCTTGTTAAAGTGATTGGAAATGTCATCCCTCCTGTATGATTTTATACTTTTTCGGATTCGAGGGATTATCTCATGAAAAAGTCGAGTGCTTGTCTTTTTGGCTCGTTAAAGTGATTGGAAAAGTCATCCCTTTTGTATTATTTTATCCTTTTTCGGACATACGGGATTATTTTATGAAAAAGAACTTATGGAGTTTTCTTTTCGTCCCTTTTCAAACTCTCTAAACATGAAAATGATTGAGTTATCCTTGTCATTAAACTCGTTAAAACAATAGCGACAAACTTGTCCATTCTAGACAAGATCGAGTTTCACTGTCGCTAGACTCATTAAAACATAGCAATAGGTTTGTCTGAAGGGTGAATTATAGAACAAGCATATGTTATCCTCCTCAAGCTTGAAAAAAATAAAGAGGTACTAGTCAGCAATGACTGGGGAAAAATGGAAAAAACTTGAATAATTTATGGTAGCAGGTCGCTCTTGAACATGACACTTTCACTCCATCACCATTATTGAGTCGGGTTGGGTTATTCCGTTCATCGGTCATCTCACCATTGGTCTTTCACACCATCCATCTTTTGGGGTTAACACTACCAATCCATCTCAGTGTCTCTGACATGTTCGAGAGAAGTCATTCAATTGAGAAACCACAATCTAGTTGATGTCTTATCCACTACAATACCTCCAACCTTCATTTTTTCATGACCACCATTCCTGAACCTTGTGTTGTCAGTTCGTTTTCACCTCCATAAATCATTCTTTGTTTCGTGTCTTAGATGTGGGATATATTAAGGCCCTCCTACGACAAGTCACTTTGTGTTGACATCAGCTCATTATCCAATAAGTTGACTTAGAAACAACCCTTTCAGTGCTTTGAAGCTTGCATGCATCAATGGCAAGTTTCTCACTTCCGACGACAGGTTGACATCAATGGCCTTCGACCAAAATATTTTGCGTGGTGTTCGACATCGGATCATATATTCACACCACATGAATTGTACTGTAGTACCTTGAAGGTCATTATCATTATCGGTGATTTCTCTCGCGTCTGTTAACAGCTCACATTATTAGCTAGTAATCATGCGATGTCTTTCCATGTTCAACTTCAGAACATCTCTTCACATGGATTGACTTGTACATCGAGCGAAGATTGAACGAGTTTGAAGACCCCTGATCTAGTTTCATCCATTCGGGCTGCGATATATTCAGGGATATAAAAACATCAAATGTATAAAGACGCTGCACAGATGGTCACCCGAGCCAAGGATGATGACTCTACATCTAAAGAATCACGAGTCGACATCTATAGATGATTATCTGATCTATTTACATGAAATGAATTTATAAAGATGAGCATGGGAATGCCTCCCTTAGCTAGATCATGAAAATTATATTATGATGATGTATTGTATTGTAACTTATGCAGGTCACCTTCCAGTTCAAAACTTCAGATCCTCATGATAAAGCATTTCACCCGACATCAAAATTTACGACTTCATGCTTTAGGGGGCAACTGTTATAGACATATTCGGGCACATCAACCCCAAACTCATATGTCGATAAACTAGGGCTCTTTGATGCCTAAAAGAGTTGTTTCATACCCTAAAAGAACATAGTCATCTAATTACATCATTCCCCAAAAGTTCCACGTGAGAAACCATCCAGAAATGGCCTAAATTGAACCATACTGACTGCTCTACTGGTAGGGTGCGATGCATACTGAGTGGTACACTACTAGGATGTGATGCATACTGATTAGGCCTTCTATAGGGTGTGATGGGCGAGGATGGACAAATGTCCGAGACAGTTTGCTAGGTGGTTGCTTATGGAATCTTCTAGAAACTTCTCCTATGCCACTTGCCTCTCTGAATTCGCCCAGGGATAAGTAAGAGATCCAAGAAATATCCAAGTGGAACCAATTGCAACAAGTGGAATGACACTAATCAAATCCCATGGATGACTCACACCCTTGCACACATCTATAAATGGATCCCTCATCTAAGAGATCCAGAGGCTGGATTATTGTAAATTGCAAGGAAGTGCTGATAGTTTGTAATTGGGGAAAGAGTATTGTATTGTTGGTGTGATCTTGCTATTTCATGAGGAGAAGAGGGATTGACGCTGGGAGGATGATGCTATATCAGACAACTGGGTTGTAATTCTCCCTTCTATTAATAAAGTTCTTCAAGTTTTCTTCCATATGATTGTGCAATTGTGAATGTTATCATTTGCGAATGCTATCATTTGTTCATTATACATCTGATTCTGTAATGTTTATGTTGTAATAGATCACAATGCTATGACGGTTCTTTATTACTGTACTTGTGCAGGTACTCTCCAAGCGAGTTAAGTACAGAGAGGAGTTGCAAGCTCGGTCAAGAGGGAGAGAGAGCAAGCAAGGGATTAAGCAGAAGTTCTAGGTTGGTTCCTTATCTTTCTCTTATCTATTACACATAGAAGAAATCGTTGAATTGCTTTAAACTGTTGTTTCTAGGGTAGCTGCCAAACATAGAGGGCTATTCGTTCGACAAGACACTAGTTTTCCCAGAAACAAGGTGGGACCCCACAGGACACATCACCTCAGTGCTTCCAATAGAGTTCCCACCTTGACACATCAACCTGGTGGTTATACCCCAAAATTTATTGAAGGCGCTCCATTGGAAATCTTTGTGAGATGGGACAGAGATAGATAATTTCCCATCCATTAAAGTTTTTTAAGGTATTAGAAGGCATGCCCAAGAGTTTTTTTTTGTAAAATTTTTATGTGTTAAGTAACTAAGGGCCTTCAGGTTATTATACAGAAGATTCATTCAAAAAGGCATTGTAGGAAAATAGGGAATGAACAGATCGACTACTACTTTAGAACTATGTGGCATATTTGGTAGCTATGCCCAAATTAGTTTTCCACCATCCTTGGATTTAAAAGGAGAATGAACAGGTCAACAAAAATTTTAGTGTAGGAGCCATATTTGGGGGATTTCACCAAATTCATCAACAAGTTAAATCTAGAGCCTCCTCTAAATCCTGTAGCATGCCTGAATTGCTAATATTAGAAATTAATTAACGGAGCAATGAAATGCACAAAATATTATGGAAACACAAATACAAAAATGCATAGAATAAGAGAGACACATATATACGTGGTTCACCTAAATTTGGCTACGTACATAGAGAAACAACCAATCCTTCCCTTTATATTATCCAACAAAATCAAGAGATACAACCTACAATAGATCGACTGTAATTTCCTCTTCGCTCTCACATAGTCTCTTCTCACTTTCTCTCTCAGAATAATAGTCCACATACATAATACAATTCCCTCATATAAACTGAGGGGTTTCCTTCTGGGAAAAAACCCTAAATTAAACATAACTTCTACCATCAGATCATCCACCTAATGAATGACCTAGATTGATCACAAAATTACAATATTTTATAAGGCAAATCTATTTTTAGCTTCATGGGCACTTCCCCTAAACACTCACTGGGGGGGCTCCAAACATGCAATTGTCCCCTGAAACCACCCCCCTCCCGAACCCCAAGGCAACAATAGTTGGGGGGGGGTGGGAAGCCCTCCCACACTCCCTCCCCGCCTTTTCGGGGATATGGATCTAAACATGGCTGAAACAAGACCTTTGAATTAGGAAGATAATCAAGTTCCAAATCCAACAACTAAAATATGAAAAATGTCTCAGTGGTTATTTCCATACCGGTATGAAGGACCATGATTTACGAATATAATTAATGGATTACTAGGATCCAATTGAAGAATTCAAACTTGAGTTCTCCTCACACCACAAAGAGATAAATGAGAAAATGGTCCTAGGAGTATTGTGATGAGACTAAAGCTCAATGATCCATGCTAGAGTACATTTTGAGCCCTAGGTGCCTTAAAGAGTAGCAATGGAGATTCATACATATGCTTTATGATTAAATGGGATGAGTTTAATGGTCATACTCCTTCAGTGTGAAGGTGGAAGAAGATTTAGATCTCAGCATCAGAAAACAATTTGAAGCCCATTCTTTGATTTAATTTACCTGTAGTGGCTAAGAAACAATACATATCAACATAATGGTGAACCATGGTGAGAGCACACTCACAAAGAGTGATGTTCATAAGTTCAAACATCATTATTTGTGTAGCAGATGAACAAAACCATGGATTGTAGTAGTGCAAGGTGGGAATGCAACAAAGTGTTCAAAAAATGTGTTGTAGAGAACTACTGAGAGAGGTTGAGGGAGCCTGTGGAACAACCAAGGCCAAAAGATGATATGTAGATTGTATAAGGATCGAGAGCCAAGTGTTGTGTACATTGTAGTGAGTATGAGTTGCTGAGTGTGGCTCTGAGAGAAATAGTGGGAAGAGTGTTGAGTGGAGTAATGTTGAAGATTAAGAAGAATGAGTAGAGAGTAGATGACTGTTCGGGATATGTATTGTTGATATGAAATTTCTTTGAAGGTGTACCAAAAATACTTCACTTAAGTCACTCATGAAAAGTGACCCTAACAACAATTTGTCCCTGCTTACACTTCATATCTACAATAATAAAATGAGAAAACTTGCGATAAAAAGATATATGTGATCCAAAATAACAAACAAAAATAGAAATCTAATGGAATAACCCAATATGGAAAGAATTTTAAATGAATAATAATGTTTATTGATAAGACCTAGTGAAGGATATCTACAAAAGGGTCTACAAATCCTGTTCGGCCTCGAATATGCCCATTTTTCCATCATACAAAACTGCCATTTATAACCAAAATTTCAACATCAGCATACTCATTTCACGTCATAATTCCATCATTTATCGCCAAATCACATCCTATGCCTTGTGGTGGATTATCATTAGTTTTATTAGATTTTCTATGATTAAAGATGATATGCCATGATTTACTAATGACGATTTCACTAAGCTCATTTTCACATGGTTCCATCACCGAGTTTCTTCACAAGCCAATAGAGTACGGAAATGACCAATTTGGGGCTTTGACACTTTCGACATGCTTCCGGAGAAACTGAGAGAGGTTATTGTCAAAAATAATGTTTTAATACCTTTCCATAACTTGGATTGCACTTAGGTCACACACATGGGTCTCTAGAAGGAAATTCACAAATTTTCCCAAATCTATAATAATTTTCAAACTGCCCACTTCCACCTCAATTTCTGTGCAGGTGAAGGCAAATGAAGAAAATATTGCACATGGGTTTTGGTCCAGTATATCCAATTTACTAACCCTAAAATAGTTTTCTAAAACTCCTTACGTTTTGGAAGATATGAGGAGTTCTTTGAGGCTACTTTATATAAAATAGCCAAATTTGTACTTAACAGTGAAATTCGGATCTGCCTATTTTTATGCCACAGTTACGGTTTGATACGTTCTTGTCCTATATTGGGATTAGTTGAGGATTTGTTATGCTAAATAGAACAAGTTGTTCCACCAATCCAATCTGGAAGATTGATTTAGCCAAGCTGTTAAATTTTCTATGTATGGTTTAGTTTGTTTTTAACCAAGTCGATGCCTATAAAGGCTGCTCTATAATAATTAGGAAGGTAGGGAACAAAGGGATATACTGTCATTTGTATCTTTTATATCCAGAGATATATTTTTAATTAAAAGATTGTTATGATGGCGATGTATTGAGTTCAAATCAGTTTGTTGGATGGTTCACTGTGAATTCACGGATTAGTTGCAATTGAATCTTTTCGTTCGCTGTAGGTAAGTAGCTCCCCAGGTGAGGCCGGGCCCACCACTATATGGGATCAACTTTGTATCATTTCTTAGGAACATAGTTGTGTGATAGTCGTAACTGATTTTCATTTATCTCTGGTTTTTCAATTGTTTATACGTTGTGTGAGGTTTCTATTAAATTTGAAATGATTTTGGTATGCTGATTATGTGATGCGTTTTCAGATCCTTTACTTCAGCAATTCGAATGTATGGTTCTCGTGTGATTGGCACTCCTACTTCTAAGGCAGAGCCATATTCTGTGCTCTAGAGCCACAAACCGTATTGCCCTGATTGTGCTGTCATAGTTATATAAAAACTTGTCCTAATCACATTATAAATCCAATGGAAACGTAGAACAATCCTCGAATGCCAAAGTCGAGATAACCCATTGAGAAATTAGGATTGGTATGGTTTTAGTTTAATTATGCATTGAAGTGGATTTCATTTGATTCTGAATAAATCACATTTGCTTATTTCTTTCATTGATCAAATTGGTTGGTTTCTTGCTGGATTATTTGCATAGATGCGTGTGCCATAGAAATATTGGTTTCCAGATTGATTGATTAAGTCAGCTTAACATCATTTGATTTTTTCTTGTTTCTCAAATAGATTCTCAGTTCCTTAATAAAATCAAATATCGATTTTGGCAAACAATTTAGTTTTAGTTTCTAATGTGATTTCCCTTACTTCGTTTTGAGTGCTGAGCTTCCAACCTAAGGTAGTTTCCATCAAAGGTGTGCTTGATTTGATTTTGAAGTTAGGTTGCAGAGTGTTGGTTTGCTAAGATTTTGAATAAGTTTGCTTGAGATTTATGAAAATCTAGGATAAGTTTCCTGAGTATAGTTTTGTGTGCCTGATACCAATTTATAGTTGTTTTATTTGTTGTCATTCTTAAGAATAGAGTTAAGGCTTGAAGTTTGTTCTTAAGGTTATGATAGATTAGGAATATGTATTAGTGTGAGAGATCAAGTTTCCTGGTTAAGGGTGTAAAACAAAGTATAGGTTTAAGTTTATCAGTTTACAGAAAAGATTTCGTTGGTTTGATAAGGACAGTTGGTATTTCATTGAGTTAAGTTTTCCAATCATAATGATTGAATGCTAGAAGATTGTATTTTAATTTGAAGTTATTGTGTCTTTTAACTTTAGGTACAAGATTTAGATTTGTACTTAGTTAAACAAGGAAGAGGATTGAATAGGTTTTTAGTCAGTGATTATTTCGAGTTGTGTCCAAGAGTGAAGCTTATCATAGATTTGAAGTTACCTTTGGAAAGTTTAGTTCCAAGTTTACTTGCCTTCTGAACAGGCTTGAAATAGATTAGAATTTGCAACTTTTCATTCAAGAGTAGCATAGGTAATAGAATTAGGGTTTCTTAGGGTTTTCATGAGATTTGAGTTATTCAATAAAGTGTTTTAATTAGAAGTTTTTGCTTAGCATATGTCTTGTGATTCAGATTGGGATTTCATTTAAGCATATATTCATTAAGAGTTTCAAGTTAGAATTCTATTATTGATTCTGCTAGCTAGGGTTTGATGAATTGTGTGCTAGATTCAACTAAATCATTTCATAAAGGAAACCATTAGAACTCTGACCAAGAACTGATTTTAGAAAGTGCAGTACAACATGTATTTATGAGCCTAGATTGACATATAGATGAAGGAGAATTAATATATCTACTAAATATCTGAACATTTTGGCAACGTTGCCAGGGAGTTGTAATTTTTTATTCAGGTAACTATTATCAGAGTTTCAGGATCTTTCAAGGCTGTTAGAGGGCGGAGAGTGTACGGTAATACGCAAGTGAAGAGCCACGCATTCACTTTTGTGGGGTTGCTCCAAATTTTGACCGATTACTGCTTGTTCTTGAGTTTTTTATTTCCTTTTTCTTTATGTAAAGGTAGACCTAGGGATAGTAAAGGTAAGTTCATTTCTAGTGCTAGTTTTATTGCAATTAACAGTTTTTATTTCAAGCTTCAAATGACAAAACATTTTTGGGGTGCTGTAAGAACCCCCCTTTTTTTTACTAATCCATTTTACGAGACAGGGATCATCAACCAGCAGGAGAAGTTCAAGAATAACTGAGAACTTGATGGATGTCCCTCGAAATAATTTCTCAAATCCTAGCAGTAGCTGGGATATCTACCTCTCAAGAAGAGTTCATCTTCTCCACATTCAAGAAATTGTCTACCTCTCCACAACTAGAAAAGGATTTGGAAGCCTCCCTTGATTCCTCTTGCCTATCTACCAAGGATATTGATGAATCATATACCAAATCTGATGGGGAGCATCTAGCCGAACCTGAGATCGAAAAACTTTCACCATGTCCAACAACAAGCCTTGTATGCATTCCAGAGACAAATTATTCAAGTTTGGCTGACGCAACCGAGGAGGACTTTCAGAGTGGTCCAAACGAAGAAATGAACCAATACCACCAGGATTACATTGAGCATTGGTTCCAGGTTACAATTCAGTCAAAATACCACTCTCATCTTCAAATACTCTTTTCATCATATCTTTCAAAGCTGCTGATTGTTCATGCTCATGTAACATCTAGAGTTTATATGTTAAATATGGGCATGATTATATCCTTGTACTTGATCTGCACATGGCTTCAATGGAAGTTCTCTTTCACTTGAAGGAAGACATATTCTCTACAGTGTAGTAGTAAAGTTAGTATTGTAAATAAACAAATGAAAATAATAAAGAGAAAAATAAGTCCTTTGTGAAAACCAGCATTTTTGGAGCAACTGGATAGAGACTTTGCTTGAAAACTAGGTAACTAGTGGGAAAAGTTCCCAATAAAGTTTGTAAATTTGTATGAGTTCTTTAAATCATGTAGCTTTCAAGTCATTATGTTTGTATTCGAGTTAGTTGATGTGGGATTCTTTAAGGCCCACCTACCAATGAGCCTTGTCCCATCGACATCAGCACATCATCTGGGACCAAGATTAGGGTTAGATAAGGTACCTGGGAGCCTGCATGCCTTAATGGCAGGTATCCTTGTCCTCTACTAAGGAAATACATCAATGTTTCTTGGTGGATGAATTCTGCAGTCCATTCGACTTCGACAAATTCATTCATGGCTAGTAGAATGTACTTGGTGCCTTGATTCCCATTAACATCAAAGGTGGGATATCTCGCATTGGTTAATGATCTCCTCAATGGTCTAATCCAATGATTCTTGCTTATGCTCAAGATCGACACCATTTATTCACATAAGCAGGATTACACATGGTGTGTAGTGGTTGATATCAGTATAAATTTGCAGCAATATGGACATTTGTAGTAGCATTTCCTTTTCCTGTAGTAGTAATCTTGTTCCAATAAAGATTTCCATATAGTAGCTTGAGCATCATTTGCAACAATCATCTTCCTTCTTTGTTTGGGGACATACAACTCCTCAAGCATGGGGAAGAAGGGGACCTTCATTTTTCAGCCTCCATTACTATCTCTAGTTCAGCCTTATTCAGCAAATCCATATACACATCAGCAACAATCATTCCAACTCCAACTTTTAGCTGTGTTCTGGCTCATCTTCCACTTCATCTTGTAGCACTGGGCACATCAATGATAAAGGTAAAACTTAAGGTAAATTTGGCTTATGATTCTCTAATTCAATAGAAGGTTAAAGAAACTTAATGATTCACCATCTCTCATTCCATGCATTTCATCTTTCATAAACCATCATCCTTTTATTATCCTTCCATTCATTTTGTTAGTGTTAGTATTTGCATACTTCCATCAAGGATCAAATTTTCTCTTTGAATTTTCATTTTAGGGGTCATATACTAAAATTTTTACATCATTTCATTAGGCCATGTCAAATTGATACACTGATGGTTGTCTTCTCTTCAGAAAATCTAATTTCTTCCTCATAGAGTATACTTGCTGACCCTTCTTCAGGTTGTCTTTAGTTATGGTTTCATGGTCAATTTGCGATCATGCTTTCATTAGGTCATAGGACATGTTTCATTAGGTCTTAGGGTTTCATTTCCAAGGTTAAGAGCATGATTTAAAAGTGTAAATAAAGGGCAGAAAGGGTATGAGGATGATAAATAAGTCAAGCATGATGGCTAATAATTCATAGTCATTGTATAATTATCTTTTAAACTAATGTAATTTTCACCTAAAAAAACTTGTTTTTGAGGTGAAAACAGAGCATTTTGAGTTACTTTGTATTTATTATGTAATTTTAAGTCACTTTATGTAATAAATGATCCCGATTGCACTAATGCATCTCTCCTTGCTGCAAGACAAAGAAACACTGCAAAAATTAGTTCAAGTTGAGCATTATCCACCTAAAAAGAAACAAAGAAGGAAAGGAATTAAAAACAGAGTTTTAAAAAAGGTCAAGAAACATTAGAAAGTGGGTTTTTCTAGTGAAAAATCAAAATCTACTCCTATATAAGGTGTCACATTTCATTTTCAAGTTCATCATTCTCATTTGGAAAAGAAGGAGTTAAAAAGTGAGGAAAAGAGGAAAGGTTGAGTGAGTTTTGGGCAAAGGAGAAGCGGCGCTGTGCTTTTGGAGGTTGGCGCTGCGCGTTTGGAGAAGTGGTGAAGTGGCTCTGCACTTTTGCAGTCTGGCACTGCGCGTTTCAGGCAAGAGAGTTGGTGCTACGCATTGAGAGGTGGTGCTGCACATTTGAGCTCGGTGCTGTGTGTCTGAAGGTTTCCACAGTGCAAAATTAAACTACACTGCACGTTGAGAGGTGGCGCTACACGTCTATGGTTGGCACTGTGCGTTGAGCAGTGATCTGAAAATGGGGCACTTAGGCTTCTTGTCTAACTTACAAGAACTTCTCCCACTTCCAAAGCTTTACATTTTACCAAGTCCTTATGATTAACCAATGCGGAATTGATAATATGCTTGAAATAAAGGTGTATGCTTATGTCTATTTTAGAACTATTTATATGCTTTTAATATTCTGTTGTTATGCTGATACATACATATATAATAGTAAACAATGCAGCAAGAACAAAAAAACACATAGAACAAAAATTTAATCAAGAGTTCACCCAAAACTCTTGGGCTACGTCTCTGTGAGCTCTAGTCAACTCAACTAGGCTCTTTGGGATTATGGCAAAGTCCTTTTTACAAGCTCTTGGCTCAACTCCATTGTTTTACATTGAAATGATGGGTTTAGATACCATTTTATCTCTGGCTCTTGAAGCTCTCAGCTTTCTAGCTCTTGACTCTTGCTCTGGCTCTTTGGCTCTGGCTCTGGCTCTTGGCTCTGGCTCTTGGCTCTGGCTCTAGCTCTTCGTTTCTGGCTCTTCGGCTCTGGCTCTTTGACTCTAGCTTCTTGGCCCTCTGCAACCTTAAGCTCTCTAGCTTTTTGCTTGAACTTCAAGTGACCCCAAAGGCTCCCTTAGCTGCTCTACGTAGTAGCTCTTCGCTCTCTCTGCTCTCTCGGCTCTGCAACTACTTTCAATGTTCAACTTGCTCTCAATTGAGCTCTCTGGGCTCCTTTGAGTCATTTTCCTAGCTTTTTGGCTTCCCCAGCCATTTCCCTGCATCCAATCATTCCTTTGTGGCTCTGTGACTTCTCTGCACTTTCTGTTCGACTGGCCATCTGGCTCTCAGCCTTTGCCTGCTAAAGTACCCCTCTGAGCATTAGAACTCATTGCTAAATGCCTTCAGGGATGGTGGCCACCTGTTCTGTAATGGAATGGACCCATCAGTGCTTGAAATCCCCAGAAATAGTCATTTTCTGTTTACACAGAGAAACACTGCAAAACATGGGAAAAATATGCCAAACACCATTCATCGGATTTCAAATATTATGGATTTTTCCTTATTTTCCATTGGGTCTTCCTTTTAAATCACTTATCGTATCCCCACCATTGATATAGAAGATCTAGATCCAACGACTATGGTTCATTTCGGGCGGCCCATGCCTGTGGGAGTTAACCGCCCGATGAAGGTGGTTTTCTTTCTCCTTAGCCTAGACATGTGGCAACCATTGTATGAGATTGGGCGGAGCACAACCCAAACCATTTACCATCCACAACCTATCTGAAATCTTGCCTATTTCATTTGTATTAAAAAAATACATTAACACTGAAACCCTGATCATATTAGACTTGAAATAGTATTCAACGCATTAATAAACCCTTTCAGGTCCGTAATATCACATCGACGCTTTATCCCTTGTATTTCATTTATTTAACAAAAATCGTGATTTACATTAAAAAAATCCTTTTACTGGACTTGAAATTATATCAAATCTCATTTATAATGTTATCGGGTCCAGCTATCGCAAGCCATATGTATATCGGCCCCACTCCTCTGTAACCATCGATTGTGATCCATTGATATCGACGATCACAATATTGCATCGACCCAGGGTCCTGCCTTTGTCTTGTGGTATCGCCAATTGCAATTCGCCGATATCAATGATCGACATATCGCTCGGTCCAGTCCTTATGTTATATGTGCATGTGCCTTCCTCCAACCTGATTTGTCGTGGATCGGCAATCGGGGGTGCTTCCCCTTTTCCCACTTAAATCTGCTCTTTTTCCCTAGTCTGATGCGATTTCCCTTTTTAAGGGTTTTTTGCCATTTTTAGGGGTTTTTGCCTCTCTTTTCGAGCAAATTGGGCATCTTCTGCATGCGATAACTTCTGCATCCTAAGTCCATTTTAGCCCATTCAAGTTGCAGTAGATTGCAGTAGATTCAGAAGGAAAAGATCTCTGCAATGGGACTATTTCCAAGAACTTCCTTAGACTTTCATTTTTCCTCTGTGAGGACCACTTAGACTTAGGAGTCTATCCAAAATCCATTTTGGATCACGTCTTCCGACTAAAAGAACTTTTGGTCTCCAATAGTAAATAAGAGTGACTCACCCTCTTCTTTCAACCTCCCCACACTTGCATTGCATAGTGCCTCTGAACCAAAGTTTCTGACCACTTCCCTTCTTGGATGGGCTAGTATTCCTGGGAAGAACTGTCTTCCTCCTTGCCTTCCTACAGAACTTCTGCTGAGATGGTCATAGAAAGTAGTTTGAACTCTTTTGCCTTGATCATTGATTCAAGGTGGCTCAAACAAATGTGAAGTACACCTGCTCCACAAAACTTCCATTTGTACCTATTTGACAAGCTGTCAACAACAACTGTTAACAACAACAGAAATACAGACAACAACTGGATGGACTAAACTCTTGCTTCAACAAAAGAAACATATTTTCACATCTTGTGAACACCTCCATGTCTTATATCTACATACAAATGATGGACTAGATAACAAGCCCACAAAACATGCCTTTAAACAAATGACCCTTCAGGTCAAGCATGTAGAAAAAGACCATTAGGACTCTTTTTCAAAAGATGAAACACTCCATTATTATCTCCATTTGGAGACCAAGTTAACTTCTTCCAAGTCAACATGGCATCACATGCATGTCAAAGCAATCAACCCTGAAAGTTAATTACACATACATGTTCAAATACAAGGAAATCATCAACATTCCTGTGTTCATGCATCTCTTGCTCATGCATGCATTTCATACTTCAACTTTCACTTAAGCACACTGTACTTTCGAAGTTGAAATGAAATATAATGTTGCAGGAACAAAGTGAGTCTCCTACTCAACCTTTTCCCATTCACCATCTTGGTAAAGTCCTGCAACTTGCATCTCATCAACAATGAAATGAAAATAGATGCATCAATTTACATGCAATCTTAATGGGATAAGAACTCTAACTGTTCCTTAACAATCCCTTTTAAAGGTACTACCTTTGTCTGCACATCAGCATCATCATGTGAATCATCTTGAGACACATCATTCATGGAGTCTTCCTTTCCATTCCTACCATATTCTCTTTGCACTTTCTTCAGCTTTGGTGGAAGCATTGTTGGATTCAAAGTCTAACATTTTGCAGCAAGATGTCCTTGCTTATGGAAGTAAGTGAACTGCATGTGCATCCTCTTGACAGCATGATTTGCCTTGTCTAATGAAACTTTGGCTTATTGCTTCTTTTCCTTCAAAAGCTTCATGTATGTGGCCATTCTCTTCCAACATATAGAAAAATTATGGTTATCCAAACCACAAAAGGAACATGCAATTCTTTTCCCATGCTTATGTGGAAATTTACCATGCTTTGCAAATCAAAAGGAATATGATTAGAACCAGATTTATACCTGCCTCTTTCACCTTTATTTCTTTCATGAAGAGGTGAATCAAATGAAGGAGTGGCTTCCTTTGAAGCACCATCAATCTCTTCAAGGATGTTAGAGTTTCCAGAACTCTCTGGTTCAAGTGTGTGCTTTTGAACACCTGCATCCTGCAAATGATGTTTCAAGCTATTAGATTCCTCTTGAATACAACCTTCACACTCTGCAATGAAACTCCTTCTTGGAGTTGTTCTAATGGTCTCCATGGTAGCTTTGGAACTCTCTCCATAAGACTGTCCATAGCCAAGACCCAAATACTTAGGCCTTTCCTCAACCATTATTGGTTCAACAATACCTTGTGCATGCTTTCCCAAGCCCTTTCCTTCATAGCCCATCTTGGACATTAGCTTGGAACCTATGCCTCTAGTATGTTTTTTGAAAGAACCAACATAAGCATTCTCAGAAGAATTTGAAGACAAACTGGAATGGTTTACCTCTTCTTCAAGCTAATACTTGACCAAGGCTTCTTTGGCAACAAAGAGCTGTGACTCCAACTCATGCATCCTCTTCAAGTTCATATTTGCAATATGAAGTTGCCTCTCCATTTCTTGCAGTCTGTCACAAATCAACTACTTCTCTTCCTTCATGGAATTCAACTGCTCTCTAAGTATGCTGCTCTTCCTTCCATCCTCATACATTTATCTCACCGTATCCATCATGGTGGACAAATCTTGCTTCATGTCTTCATCAAAGAGTCTTGTGATGAAGAAAGAAGAATTTGAGGACTAATTTGTAGAAGTTGTCATTATGCCAATGACTTCTTATTTCTTCTTGTCCTTGTTGGATTGAGCTATCTATAGCTTTCTCTTCACCTTTGGAAACTTAGAAAATAGTCAGTTTGCAAACAAGCATACATCAATCAGACAATCAATCCTTGACTGCCCAAACACCTTTCAGACAATCAATCTTTGCTTTGTTAATCAAGCATTTTGATATAACCTTCTTTGAAGGTGTGGTTAATCAATATCAAGCTCTGATACCACCTAATCTAAAAATGGGGCACTTAGGCTTCTTGTCTAACTTACAAGAACCTCTCCCACTTCCAAAGCTTTAATTTCCCCAAGTCCTTATGATTAACCCATGCGGAATTGATAATATGCTTGAAATAAAGGTGTATGCTAATGTCTATTTTAGAACTATTCATGTGATTTTAATATTCTGTTGCTATGCTGATACATACATCTATAACAGTAAACAATGCAACAAGAACACAAAACACAAAAAACAACAATTCAATTAAGAGTTCACCCAAAACTCTTGGGCTACGTCTACGTGAGATCTAGTCAACTCAACTAGGCTCTCTGGGATTATGGAAAAGTCCTTTTTACAAGCTCTTGTCTCAACTCCACTATTTTACATAGAAACGATGGGTTTAGATACCATTTTATCCCTGGAACTGGAAGCTCTCAGCTTTCTGGCTCTCGGCTTTGGCTCTGGCTCTTTGGCTATGGCTCTGGCTCTTGGCTCTAGCTCTTGGCTTTGGCTCTTGGCTCTAGCTCTGGCTCTTCGGCTCTGGTTTTGGCTCTAGCTCTTCGGCTCTGGCTTCTTGGCCCTCTACAACCTTCAACTCTCTGGCTTTTCAATTGAACTTCAAGTGACCCAAAAGGCTCCCTCAGCTACTCTGCGCAGTAGCTATTTCATATCTATGCTCTCTTGGCTTTGTAACTGCTTTCAACATTCAGCTTGCTCTCAATTGAGATCTTTGGGCTCCTTTGAGGCATTTTCTTGGCTTTTTAGCTTCCCCAGTCATTTCCCCGCATCCAATCATTCCCCTGTGGCTCTGTGACTTCTCTGCACTATCTATTCGACTAGACATCTGGCTCTTGGCCTCTGCCCACTGAAATCCCCCTTTGAGCATTAGCAATCATTCTTAAATGCCTTTAGGGATGGTGGCCACCTGTTCTGTAATGGAATGGACCCATCGGCGCTTGAAATCCCCTGAAATAGTCATTTTCTATTTACACAGAGAAACGCTGCAAAACACGGGAAAAATCCGCCTCGGGTCCACCTTTTAAATCGCTTATCGCATCCCCACCGTTGATCTAGATCCAACGGTTGTGTTTCATTTCGGGCGGCCCATGTGTACGGGAGTTAACCAACTGATGAGGGTGGTTTTCTCTCTCCTCAGCCTGGACACGTGTCAGCCATTGTATGGGACCGGGCAGAGCCCAACCCAAACCATTTACCGTCCACGGCCTATGCGAAATCATGCCTATTTCATTTGTATTAAAAAATACATTAACACTGAAATCCCGCTCATATCAGACTTGAAATAGTATTCAATGACATTAATAAACTCTTTCAGGTCTGCAATATCACATCAGCGCTTTGTCCCTTATATTTCGTTTATTTAACGAAAATCACGATTTACATTAAAAAAATCCTTTTATCGAACTTGAAATTATATCAAATCTCGTTTATAATGTTATCGGGTCCAGCTATCGCAAGCCATATGTATATCGGCCCCGCTCCTCTATAACTGCCAATTGTGATCTGCCGATATCGGCGAACGCGATATTGCATCAGATCGGGGTCATGCCTTTGCCTTGTGGTATCGCTGATTGTGATCCACCAATATTGGTGATAGACATATCGCTTGGCCTTATTGCACAAAAACTTGTCACCTTGACATTCTGCAATCTGTGTGAGTCCACTACCGCTCATACTTTCCTTCTTTGCAAGTCTTAAGCCCCAGTTCCTCATATCAAGCCTTGAAAATAAGAGAAAGCCCTCAAAAGTCTCTAAAACTCTAGTTCCTCACTTTCTCTTTGCATTACCTGCGGTCTTGCACCTAATGGTCATGGCTCCTGTGCACCTGACCACTTTGTCTCTGTGTTATGGGTGTGGACCCCTGTAAAAGTTAAGGTGCAAGTATATTCTTAAAAACTTACTTTGAGTCATTTCTAGAAGCTTCTGGAAGGAATCTTGAGGTGGTAAGTTCACTCCCTTAAGGTTCATGCATCCCATACCTTAAGGAGCTAACCCCTTGATGTGAGGAGCTTATCCCTATGGAGGAGGACTATATCCCTTCATAGGTGGACCTGTAACCTCCTTCCTCTGCACTATAAAATGAAGCATTGGACTGGTTACTTGGGAGGTTGAAAGCTGAATATTTTTGAGGTGAAATGTTGTTGGAACTTAGTCTTCTTAGTTGAGTTTTTATGAGGAGAGATTACATACCTCTAAGATCTCATTTGGAAGAGTGTAAGGCTTGTCAAAGTAAAGGAAATTCCTATTTCGGACCCTGGGAAGAGCTTGTTCAACATCAAGGCCGAAAAGGTTATAAGGTTCTTCTACTTCAAATTTAATACAAATAAGTTTTCTTTTCTTAATAAGCTGTTGTTTTATGATTTATTTTATGGATTACTTGATCACCATAATGGACATGATTTATGATATTAGCTATGCAGGTGCTATTTGATGTTTGCTTGTTTGTGATTGCAGGTTCTCAAAAGGAAACTCTTTCGGACGGTTGAAGGATGGCTGCTACAAACTAGCGTTGGACTTAAGGTAGGGTATTAACACCTCTATAGTTTTTATTTATGAATCACATATGTTTAGAGAAAGATAGATTTGTTTGTCTGCTTGTTGCTAGACTATCTTCTGATACTAGGGAGATTGGCCTTATCCACAAGATCGATTTATCCGGCCAACAAATTGGCGACTCCACTTGGGAACTGAATTTGGTTTTTGGTTTTCCTTTGTCTTTGACTTGAGAAACTTGTTCTCGTTTCTAGTTTTTGCTTGATGTGTGTTGGATTGGGTAGTTTTTAGAATCTGGATTATTTTTTGTTTTTTCGAAGTTTTCAGGGGACTGCACTTTCTCTCTACAGACAGTGTGGGCATCTCCGCACTCATCCTTTAGTACACAGAGCGGTACCACATATGGTTCTTCTGGAAGCCTGCAGAGCTTGTAAATTAAAAAAAAAAACTAAAATTTTTTCTTCCAATTAAGTTTAGGTTTCATTTATGACTTTTAGTATCTACCCAGATCTGCATGTGTTTTGTCAAAAATCTCTTGTGAGTGAGTTCCAATGGTATTTTTGTTTTAAATGATTTTCTAGAAGTTTTGCATGCTTGGAGTGGTTTTCACTTGGTCTCTGTAGTGACTCAAAGATCAGAAGCTTGAGAAACCTTAGACTACCCTGGTGTCTTTTTGTCTTCTTGATGAGTCTGACTGGGTTGTGAAATTTTTCCTTAGTGAGAAATAGATTTAGTTTTCTCTTTGCAAATCTTTGAACGAACTTGGTTATAAGTTTTGAATTTCATTTTTATAAAAGAAAACATATCTGGATGTTTTTGATTGATTTGTTATTCTGAATGAATGAATCCTTAGTTTACTGAACAACTAAGTAAAATGTCCTAAAAAGGAATTGAAGATTTTATCAATTAGGTTTTTAGAAGTTTTTAGATCTCAAGATTAGTTTTGTAGTTTTGAGTGTTTTCTAGAAATTGTAGTTTTCTTTTGAAGAAATTGTTTTTTGTAGTTTCAAGTTTTGAAAGAGGAAATGGATTTATTGTGAGCATAATTAGTAGTCTCGTTTTGAGTTCTTATTGAAAAAGAAAAAAAGATTTTCTTTCCATTTACATGTTGAAAGAAATATTTGTTTCTCAGAGAATTGCATTCGCGAACTCTTTCTTTTAGCTAGAAATTCATTGAAAGAAAAAACGAATTGTTTATCATTTTAGGTGCGTTTTTTACTGTTTTTGGAAGTCAAGTCTTCACACCATCAAAGTTTCATTTCCATACCTATTGAATTAAAGAAACAACCCATAAAAGCAATGCTTGATTAAAATTGATCTAGTAATCTTTTTTATTTCTAGGGCTCTTATCACCAATATAGCTTAGGCTAGTATCTTGGAGTAGGGAGTAATTAACTCTCCAAGATAGTTAAAACAAATAAGTAGCTATATCTTGTGGTAGGAAATAAATCCAAATGTAATTGATACATTATGGGAAGCTTCTCTTAAAGGAGTCAATCACGAGATCATGTCCGAACCTTTGAGACAATCAAGTTTGTTTCATTGGGAAAGATAGAAGATTTGCGTGTATTATAAACAGTAAACCTCGGATTAACCATTGTCCAGGAGCTTGGGGTCACTTGTTGGTAAACCTTGGATTAATCATGTTGAGGAGCCTTCAAGGGGATTGAGCTTTGTTACTCTGCCCTTGCGCGTAGATTGGATCGTAGACTGTTCCCCTAGTTGTATTTTTTGTTGTTGGTAACCTTAGTGTCCATAAATTTAAGATTATTTCCTAAGGTGACAGTGAAGTACAGGTCTCACTGTAGTTGGAGTAGACATCGACTAGACTCACTTGGACTCTTTGGGGGGTTCTCTTCAATTGAGATGGTTTTTTGAAGAAACTTGTGCCAGTCTGTTTCATTAAGCAGGTTGTTGGGGTAACTGTTCCAACCGCCCTTTCTGTATTAAAATTCTACGATGTTGGATTTCATCACCAACTAGTGTTTTTAGTACGGGAAGTTACAGTTTTTGTGTGGTTTGAACTCTTAGATTTTTTAGGCGTGTGATTTAGTTGTTTGTTTCTTTAGAGACTTTAGGTGGTTTTATTGAATTTTTTTTGTTTGCGTGTGAGTAATTAAATATTTAATTGTGGCTGAATTACCGAGACAATCTCATAGACTTCGGGGGCAACCTCCTGAGCATACACCAAGCTAGCTTGAAGGGCTACGAGCTCTTGTATCACCTAGTGATAGTAGAGTTGGGTCACCAAAAGCCAAAGAGTCATCTTTAATTGTTCATCCTGATTATCAAGTACAAACAACAGAGTATGTTTCTGAGCCAATTTCACTTTCCAAAGTTACTGGTAGTATTTTCCTACTAGTGAATTAGCTGAAGAACCTGAAGTTTCTGAGCCTGAAACTGAACCTACTGCTACTCCATCTTCAGGATTTGCTTCTCCAACTTCCAGTGGTCCTGGTTCACCTAGGGCAGGAAATATCATTACCCAAAATCTTCCTTCTGGTCTCATTTCTATTGAAGAACTTGTTAGTCTAGACGAAGACATAATTCTTCCAGAAAATCAACCAACTTTAGAACTTAGGGAGCATGAATCAATTTTCTACAGTCCTTTTAGGAGTGATGCTTGGTACGTATCATTGAAAAATATTTTAGAAAACTCAAGTCTTAGTTTTTCACCACCTCGAATTCCTTTTCATCCAACATGCAGAGGTTATTATCCTCCATTGAATATGTCGAGACAGTCATCTATGTTTTCCCAAACACCAGAATTTTTTTTATATGGTAGTCCTTCTGTTCCTTCGGGGTAGCAGTCACTCACTGTTACTTTTTCAGGAGCATCTCCTCAACCAATCGGACATGAGTTATCAACTGGTAATAATGCAACTCAAGCGTTGAGTACAGAAGAAATCCTTATGATGTATGGTAGTATTCCAAATCCACAACCTCAAGGTAGTCAATTATCGCCTGGGGGGCAACCCCAAGGTAGTCAGTTATCGCCTGGAGGGCAACCTCAAGGTAGTCAGTTACCGCCTAGGGGGCAACCTCAAGGTATTCAATTACCGCTTGAGGGGAAACCTCAAGGTATTCAATTATCGCCTGGAGGGAAACCTCAAGGTAGTTAGTTACTGCCTGGGGGGAAACCTCAAGGATAGTACATACCATCAGGACAGTACATACCTCAAGGTCAACCCCAGACTCAGTACATACGTCAAGGTCAACTCCAGTTTCAATAAATACCTCAAGGTCAACCCCATTTTTAGTACGTGCCTCAGGTTTATCAACCTCAAGGTTAGTACCCAACTTAAGGTTTCCAACCACCTTCTGGTCAACCATTTGTATAAGGAGCTAGAAATGTGCCGCTTAATTATCAACCCTACGTTCAACCGGGTTATGGTCCTCCATATGCACAACCTTTTATGGGTCCATACCCCAGAATGAATATGGTGTGGGATCCATCTCAAACTCAATAGACTATGCAACCTAATATGCAGTTATCAAGTCAACCTGGACAACCTTTGGTTTCTGGTCTAACCCAGCAACCTGTCCAACCTACTGTTCAAACCTCTGCACTTGGTTTAGTTCAGTAGCCTGGGCCTAGTTCACCTCGAACTCTACCTCAAACTGCTGCTGCAACTATTGCAGCTTCTGTTCAACCTACCACACCTATTTCTGGAGTATCGATAGCTCTAGTTTCTATTGTTCCTGCATCAGTGCAAACTCCTCAAGCCTCTTTACCACAGTCAGGACCTACAGTTCAGACTTTGGTTTAGATGCTTGCAGGACAATCTGGTCCAAGTAGGGTTGTCACAAGTCAACCAAAATTCACTTATCAACCGTACCAGTGACAGTACCAATTCAGTCCTACTATACAAAACCTAGTTTATCAGTATCAACCATACCTTGGATACTTATCAACAGCCTCAACAACCCCAGTTTGGTATGATTAATCCTGGTTTCCCAGGAGGTTATAATATTCCTAATGCAAATCCAATTCCAGGTTATCCTGGATATCCTCCTCTTGGGGCTAGTCTTGTTACCCAAGGTTTTCATGACCCTAACCATCAGTTACCATTTATTGCAACTTTGGAGTTACCTGATTTGTTGCACCTTACGAATGATCCGATTTACTATCTTCCGTATTGGCGGCCAATGCCTAATAAGTTTCCCAGTGATATCCCGAAGTTCGAGGGTAAGTCAGGAGAGGATCTGTCAAATCATGTGATGAATTATCACCTCTGGTGTGCATCTAATTCCATCATTGATGATTCAATTTTCTTACGTCTTTTTCAACGAACTCTTATTGGTCTTGCTGCCAAATGTTACATTGAGTTACCACGAGGCTCTTTTTATAATTTTAGTGAGTTAGCCACTTCTTTCTTAACTCATTTTTAGTTTCCTGTCAGATACGACAATGGCATGGAATTCTTAACTTCACTAAAACAATCCACGTCCACATATATTTCTGATCATATTCATGAATGGCAACATAGAAGGCGTTTAGTGAATGTTTTTATTCGAGATCAAATTTTAGTGGAATGGTTTGTAAAATCATTATTACCTAAAATCACTGAAGATGTAGCTAAGGCAGGAGTTGTTACTGAAGAGCAAGTCATTGCTCAGGCTCAGTACCTTGACCTCATCTATATGCATTCAAGTACTTTACATGAAAAAATCCCCGATCTTCCGAAACACGATCAAATACCTACAGCTCCTTCAGGGTCCCATTATGCTGATGGTATAAATAGTTCATATAGTACTAAAAGCAAGAAGAAATCTTCAAAGAATTCTTCTCCTATTATAACTTTACCAGATTCCCTGACAGGAAACTCTTCTGCTAAAATTCCTACCAGTATCCATGTCGTAGAATCATCTACGACCAAACCAAAATCCAGTGGTAAAAAGAAAGGGAAGAAGAAAAAAAAACAAAACTCAAAAGAGAAAACAGATAAAAATGAATCTACTGATGAGAAACGTAAACCTTGCTATCCTTGTCTCATTTGTGACGAGGATCATTTTACCAAAGACTGCCCACATCGAGCAGAGGTTTTGAAAATCGTGAAAGGTTCTCAAAGGTCTGCTTTCTTGAAGGATCCTTTTCCTAATCAAGATAATAAGATGATCGGTTCTTCCTCAAATGCCTCAGAAGAACCCATTATGATGATGTCTCATGTCAGGATTGTGACGCGGTCACAAGATTATGGTAGTAAAAATCCTATTCATGGTAAAGAAGCATAATCTTCTAATTTAAACCCATCAACTACAACTCCTCCTGGTTCTGATCTGCTACAGATCGAGAAACCTAACCTTGACTTAGTAATCAAACCGCCTACTAAAGGTATACTTCAGAAAACAGCTTTCAATCCACATGTGAGAGCTGCTCAGAATTATAACATTGTTGAAGACTTAGGTATTTCCCCTTTAGCAATGTCAGCTTTGGATCTACTGCAATCATGCCCAGCACAACGTAAATTACTATTGTCTGCTATAGGAGCTATTGATATTCAGCATTCGAACCTAATAATCTTCGATTTAGAGAATATTACACCTTGCCTACCAAATGGCTTTCTAGATTCCAATGTTAGTCAAAAATAGACCTTGCTTTCGGACTGTGATTGATGAGGGAGCTTCTACATGTATTATGTCGATTCAGTGTTGGAGATCGCTTGGTTCTCCCACACTCAATCAGTCTTCGATGATTTTAAAGGCTTTTGATGGTCGAGGGTTCCATCCTTTTGGTATTTTGAAGGATTTACCTATAGGGGTCGAAGGCAAAACTGTAAATCTAGATGTGGAAGTGGTTGATGCCCCTCTAGATTACAACCTCCTTCTGGGTCGCAGTTGGTCTTATGTTATGACTGCTATTGTTTCATCGATCTTTTGGCTTATCAAGTTTCCTCACAATGAAAATATCATTATGATAGACCAACTGACTTATTTTTCATCTGACTCAGCCTCTTCAAATAGTATTGAGCATGTCGGTAAAACAACTACCCCTTACAAGGATGTTGGGGTAGGTTTCATTAAAGATTCTAGTTTACTAGGAACTTTTTCCTTCTCTCCTCCTAACGTATTGCCTTCTATTGCAACTATTCATATGATTTCATCGAACACTATTGCTTTTGATCATCCTTGGATCGTACCTTCTGATTTTTAGGTGGATTCATTTAATGGCGCGATGCCTTTGAGTCCCTTTGAAATTACATATCAGGCTGTACAGTCGTTTTCTGGCTCTTGTTCAACCGAAACTGATCTAATGAATGTGGTCCATGGGGAATCACTTTCAATATCAACCTCAGCTTCAACAACATTTTCTAATCCTGTTCATACTGATGAGCAAATTCGTGAAACTTTGTCTGTTGATGATTTACCATGGGAACATCTTCATCATCGATCTTCGTTTTTACCTGAACTTGATCATTTTGAAAATGATTTTTCATCTATTTTTACTACTGACTATGTCAAAGAACCACATAATCCATTGCAACATCCCGATTCTGAGTTAAATTTGGGAAATATCTCTCTAACGGTTCCTATTGACATTTCAGTTCAATTCGGAATTATTGAAAACATTCATATAGGTGCTTCCTGTACGGACAATGAAATCCAAACTTATAAAGCCATATTTCAAGAATTCTGTGACGTGTTTGCCTAGTCATATGAAGAAATGCCAGGTATCGATCCATCAATTGTTGTCCATGAAATTAAAACTTACCCAGATGCTAAAACTATCCGGCAACATTTGCATCAGATACATCAGAGAAAAGTCGTCGCTATTAAAGCTGAAGTTGAGAAATTAATTCATGCAGGTTTCATTTATCCAATTCCTTTAACAGATTGGGTATGGAATATTGTTCCTGTTAACAAAAGGAAAGGAATGATAAGAATATGTATTGGTTATAGGGATATCAATCAAGCTTGTCCTAAAGGCAATTATCCAACCCCCTATATCGATCAAATTATTGATGATTGTGACGGCAGTGAGATGTTCTCCTTTGTGGATGGTGTTACACTGAAATTTGTCACCATGGCTATCTGCAGTTAAATAGCCATTTTGTCCTCCTTGTCAAGCCTCAAACCTTTGCTCTTCATGTCAAACTTCAAAAAGAGAGAAAGTCACTTAAAAACATGTTTATCTCTGGGTACGCAGGTCCTCTCTACCTTGCCTGCGTGTACGCACTCCAAATACACTGTACCTGCGTACTTGTACGCTCTGTAAGCTAAAGGTTGGTTGCGTACCCCTGTAAAGGTCAAAAGGCGCGAGTTTCATCTTTAAAAAGTTACTTGTGGTCACTTCTAGAGCCTTCTAGAAGAGTGTTTGACGTGTATTGAGCGCCTCCAGATGGTTCATGCATCCCTATGATAGAGGAACTTATCCCATTCAGAGAGGAGCTACCCCATCCAAAAGAGGGAGTATCCCATTGATGTTGGAAACTAAATAACTTCTCTAGCAACTTATAAAATACAGGCATTGGGCCAGAGGAGGGGAGGTTGAAAGCTGAACATTCCAAAGGGTAAATGCTGTTGGAATTAGGACTTCCATTGTTGACTTGTGAGGAGAGATCACTTTCCTTCCTTGTTGCCATATTGGGAGTGGGTGAGCTTGTCAAAGTAGAGGAAATCTCTTGTTGGACCCTGGGAGGAGCTTGCACAACACCAAGGCTCAGGTTGTATTGGTTCCTTTTTTGTTTCCTTAATACAAATAAGTCCATTCTTCTCAATGATTTGTTGTTAATGAATTATTTCATGTACTCCTTGGTCTATGTGATGAATATGCTTTGTTTTATGATGAATATTCAGGTGTTATGTAATCGTTTGCTTTGTTGGTGTATGCAGGTCTTAAAGTGAAGGAGGAGCTCATCTGGATCAGCAAGGCTGGACTGCTACAACAAGCGTTGGACCTAAGGTAAGATCGGAAAACACTTGGTCTCTCATAGAATAATGTATATTTAGAGAAGGATTACTCTTGTTTGGTTTTTTTGTCACTAGAGAGTCTTAGACTCCTAGGGAGGTTAGGTTTGTCTGCAAACATAACTCTTTCCGCATGACAAATTGGCGACTCCACTGGGGAATCCATTGATGTCTTTGATTTTTCCTTTGATTGTTACTTTGATCTGAAAAGAGTCTTGTTTCTTTTGCTTTTTGGTTGCTTGACTGTGTTTTTGGGTGGCTTAGCTTAGGGTCGAATTAGAACTTAGTTTTTCTTTGTTTTACAGTAGTACGCACCCTTTGAGTTAGACACAGTGCGTACTTGTGCGCACTGTATCTGTGTACACAGAGCGTGCATGCACTTGGTTAAACAGGGTGCCTGGGTACCCTGTTAAAATTAAGAAAATTTCCCTTTTTATCAGTTTTTCCTTTTGAATTTTGTTTTTCTTAGTTTTTGCTGCCCAGATCCACTGGTTGACTGTCAAAAATCTTCACCTATACTTTTTCCATTAGTGTCGAAATTTTTAGTGAAATTCCTTGAGAATTTAGCCTTAGGGTTTGGTTTTTATATTGGTCCTGTAGTGACTTTGGGTTTAGAAGTCGCAAAGCCTTAGATATCTTTGGTTTTGTCAGTCTTCTTAGGAGTCGGGCCAGTCGCGAAATATACCCTCGTGAGAAACCTACCTTTGTGTTGCCTCTTTGCAAAATTTCAATAAGCTTGTTCATTTAAAGTTGTGAATTTCATTTTACAAAAAGAACAAAAAGAGATTGAATTTTTGTTTTGATTAGTTTGTGATTCTGCATAAACTAGTCCTTGGGTCGATCATTGCCAAGTAAAACATCCCAAGAATCATCCTAGTAAGCTTTTGCTTCTTAGATTAAGTTGTTAAGAATAAGGTTAGATACATTTCCTTTGATTTACTTTTGAGTGATTTTTCATAGATTTGCATAGATCTTGAAATTCCTTTGATTAGATTAGTTTTACATGCTTTTTGGTAAATAGAAAATATCAACGATCTCCTTTGCGACATTTGCTTTAGAGTAACATTTGACCTCTTGAAAGAGAAAGGAATTTTTTCGTGAAGTAGAGAGTGGTCTTGTTGTGTGTGCTTTGAAAGATAAAGAAAATTGTTTCTTTGATTGTCTTTTGAGAAAGTTGTGTTTATTGAAAAGATTGCATTCTCTCAACTCTCTTAATTAGAACATTCATTGAAAAGAAAAGTTATCGAATCATCTTAGGTGCATGCATCTTTTAGAGAATTGGAGTCGAGTCTATACACCATCAAGTTTCATCTCCATCACCTTTGTCTTAAAAGAACAACCATTAAAATCAACGCTTAAAGTAAAATTAACTTAGAAATTTTTATTTTCTAGGGCTCTGAAGCACCAACATAGATCAGGCTAGTGTCTTGGAGTAGGTGAGTAATTAACTGTCCAAGACTATTAAACCAAACAAGTAGCTTATCTTGTGATAGAATAAATCCAGCTGTTACATTTATATTCTGGGAAAACTCCTCTTAAAGGAGAAGCACGAGCTCGTGTCCGAACCAGTGAGGGGATCAATCCTCCCTCGTTGGGAACGACGCCAGACACGCACGTATTACAAACTGTAAACCTCAAATTGAGGAGCCAGGGGATCACTTATCGGTAAACCTTGGATTGACCATTGTCAAGGAGCCGGTAAGGGGATTGAGCTTGTTACTCTGCCCTTGCGTGCTGTCGGAGTGTAGACTGTTCCCCCAGGTATATTTGTTGCTGTTGGTAACCTTAGTGGCCATAATCTTAGGATTCGACCCAAGGTGACGGTGGTGGGAAGATCCCACTGTACCTGGAG
>APFE030604115.1:0-10642 GCA_000404065.3 Pinus taeda
AGTGTTAAGGTAGAATCCATGAAATTGCCATGCTCTGCCTTTAAATTTGTTTAATATTCTATGTTTTCTTCAGTTTAAGGAGAATCCTTGAGACCCCTTGCTCTCCTTAGCCTCTCATCAGTCTGATCTATCCATCTCACCTGCTTTAAGGCATCAAAACAATTTCCTATCTTGCCCCAAGTGGACCTCTGCAAAAACTGTGCCTCATCCCCGCACCTAAAATTGCCTTTCCCTTGATTTCAACAAAATCATAAAAAATCAATCCTAAACTCTTTGTACTTAATACCTAGCCTAAAATCAGTCATCAATTCGGCCATCTCAAGCCTTTTCGATTATATTTTGTTGAGTTTGACCTGGAGAGAGCCCTCTCCTGTCCTCGTAGGGCTAGCTACGAGGCTGAGCGTGGTTTGATGTGGCCTTGAGTCTTGCCTTATTTCAGCCTAAGGTAGATTTGAGCGCTAACATAGTGGCGACTCCACTCGGGAAGAACTCTCAAATGGTTTGCTTGTTGATGAGTTTGTTTCACAAGTCTTAGATGGAGTCTGAAGTCATGCCAGGTAGCTTTCGAAATGCTCTTGCTATGCATAAGCGAAAGTAGATAAATGCTGCTTCAGTCGATCTCCGGTTAGCTTGCGAAACTTTGACTTGCAGATCACCCCAGTAACTTTGATCGTTTTAGACCTTTGGATGATTGAGTCTAATAAACAATTGGCTGAATTACCTTCATTCTTTTGATCTCGTGATAAATACACTAGCTTCGAAAAGACATACAAGAGCTAATCCAGATCCGAATCCACCTCCTATTTATGAAAATCCAAATCTGATTCGAAAATTCCTTCGTCAAGAAAGCTCGGCGACTCCATTGGTTAAATCTCATTCATGTCCTGCACTTATTGAATACCTTGACGAACTTCCTTTCGACACAAGTTTTGAATTATCATTGTTCAAGACTAAGTCCGAAAACGCTCTCGATTCTATTGTTCCAAATCCTGACTTCGCTGCAGCTCTTGAATTTGAAAGGCATAATAAATTAATTGACAATTTTATCTTGAGACACCTTCAGACCACCATCCAAGCATCCAATATTTCTAAGTTTTTAGAAGCCATATCTGCAAACATTGGATCTGTTAGCCTCCTGCTCATAGGAGGTATTCACCTTTCGTGATCGACATATTTACAGGCCAAATATGTCATGCTTTGCTTGCAGCAATGTTCCATATTTGCTACTGAGGCAAGGAGGGCACAAGCCTTGTCTGCAAACATTTGAGACAGACCAGTGTGATGACCGAGACCCAGACAAGATGGAGCACAAGAGTTTATTCTTCAAATGGTTGGTATTGGAATTTTCCATTGGTAGCTTGGAAATCGTCTGCTTTGAATATGCAATGTGGAGCATTATCTTTTAAAAAATCCAAACATACTTCATTGGCAAATGTCTCAAGCTTTTGTAGACAAACTATTGTGGCTAGCATGACCAAAGTGTCTGCATCTTTGATACTTGGTGAGAGTCTGGGTTCAGAATTGAGTGACTGTCATACAAGAAAAGGAATTCAAACTCTAAGCAAGTGAGAACATTGCTGTTTGACAACTATGAAAGATATACTTACAATATTTTTCAGTTTCTAGCAGTGGTAAATAGAGTGGCTCCAATTGTTGTGAAGAATGATCATCACCATATTTCATATGGGGAACATGCTTTTGATAAACATTGTCATCTCGCTGGGCCCAGGTTCACCAACATGTGCTGCAGACATAGGAATTTGTATGAGGATGTTGTATGAATGCAAGGACATTTCCATCTTGGGGATTTGTTTGGGTCATCAGACCCTGGGATATGCAAAAGGTGCTTATATCCGACAAATAGCCTGGCTTCCTGGTTCTCAAGTTCAACTCATGCTGGTCACCAACAAGTTTGTGAAGATCTATGACCTGTCCCAAGACAACATCAGTCCTATGCATTACTTTACATTATTGGAAGATTCGATCATTGATGCAGTATTGGTGCCCATCTTACGTGGTTGGCTAGTTCTTATTTGTACTATCACAACATGGTATGTTGTATAGGCAACAAATAGGAGTAGAAGGTTACACTGGAGCTCAAGTTTTGACAGAGACTATCCATGTCTAGGGTAGAGAAGTTCAGTCAAAAGGGCATCTCCAAGGAACAGGATGCCTCCAGGGCTCTTATGGAATATGCTCATATGTATGAGGAGGCAATGACAAAGTTGCAAGAATCAGAGGATAAAGTAAAGAGTTTGAATGAAAAGTTTTCTGCAGCTCTCTCAGAGATCAATAGTAAATAAAGTTTGGTGAAAGAGCACGCGAAAGTTGCAGAAGAAACTCATGTCAGGTTGGGAGCAGACAGGGGCTGAAGCACGGGCTTCAAAACAATAGGCTGAGTTTTTGAAGCAGCAAAAAGTTGTACTTGAAGACAGAGTAGCCCATTTGGATGGTGCTCTCAAAGAGTGCATAAGACAACTTCGGCATGTAAGAGAGGAGCAAGAGCACAAACTTAATGAAACTATTGTCAACAAAACTAGAGAATGGGAGAAAATCAGATTTGAATTTGAGGCCAAAATAGTGGCTTTAGAACAACAGCTTCTTCAGGCAGGAGCAGGGAATACTGCAATATCCAGATCATTACAGGAACGTAAAAAAAACTGTGGGAGAATTAAATGAAGCTAGAGCTTAAGCCCAGGCTTAGGTTAAAGTGTTCCAAGTAAATATTGAATCATATGAACATGATATGTCATCCTTGAAATATGAACTTCATGTTCTCAGCAAGGAACTTGAGATTCGCAATGGGAAAAAAAAATATTAGTATGAAAAGTGCAGGTGCAGCTAAAAAGCAGCATTTAGAAGCTGTTAAAAAGAATGCAGAAGTCAGAATGCGCGAGTTTCTAAAAACCAATGAAAGCAAACATCATGCTCAGATTCTCCAGGCTTGTCTTCAGACACTTTCTATGTTTTCGAGCAAAAGTTTTCCAAATTTGTTGCGGGTTCTATCTCACCTTTCTCCAGCCAGTTTCTCAGCTATGTCATCATGTCCATTTCAGAAATCTATGACGCTAGCTGGTTCTTTCATAGGTGGGAATGAGGAGAATCATGTGTGGCTTTCAACCACTGATATCATAAATCCTAGTATTGGATATATGGTCATTTCGGACTTGAACTATGATCTTGGTCTATTGAAAGGGGTTTCAGGCCTTGTCTTTGCACATGCTGAACTCCGAAAGTGCATACAAAGAGAATGTTGCTGGGATAATGAAATTGCTTTTCTCCATACAATGGAGGCGTCTACTAGAAAATTTAGAGTATTTGAAGATCATAAATTATCATGGGAGCATTTGTGTTTCTTTCTGCTTCCTTGTTTAACTGTACTAATATGTTCCATTCATAGCACCTTGGAAAATATTGCTGTATCATCTGGCCAAAAGCCACCTCCTGAATGGGAATTTCAGAGTGAGTGTCATCGGCTTATTCAAAGAATACTTTCCCAGATGGAAATGGAACTTGTTAGCATTTTCAATGGTAATAATCTTGCCATAGATCATAAGACGATCTCAGCTGTCCATGCAAAATTATGGTTGAACTTGGGAATCTTTATGATACAACTTTTACAAATCCCCATTCTTTGTCTCAAAAAAGTTTATTTAGAAGTCTTAATATCAACTTTCAAGAAAGTTGCTCACTCATAGATTCAGATTATCTTGCTTTGCTGGGTGTTGAAAGATCTCTACTCACCTTTTTACAATTGAAATTTCAAAAAGTATCGTCTAAATGCTGCTTTGAATATGAGCCAGAAATGTTCATATCAGAAACGTTGCAATTTATGTTAAAGATTAGCATGAGGGAAAGAAATTTTTTGAAATACGTAAGCAACTTGGAAGAAGATGATACTTCAGGAAATAGAAGATACATTGTGTTCTCTGGCTGCAGAGTATGATCGTGCCCATTTACATGCTAATTTTCTTTCTGCTAGGCTACCTCATGAGTTGATGGACACAAAAGCTGCAAAAAAGGCTATTATTGATGGTTTCCGGAAAAATGATGAGAACTTGCTTCTTGAAAGTGTTGCAGGAGGATGGCAGGATGGAGCAACGGCTGTTTTTGTCTGGATTCTCGGGCAAATGGTTTTGATTGCCAACATTGGAGATGCAAAGGCTGTCCTTGCAAGGTCAACTACTAATGATGATCAGAAGAGCTCAGAAAATTCCAGTTTCCCTTTGAAAGCTATTGTTGTAACCAGGGAGCATAAAGCAATTTATCATCAAGAGCGTGCAAGGATTCAGAAGGCTGGAGGTTACGTTGGAGAAAATGGACGGCTGCAGGGGCGCCTTGAAGTATCTCATGCCTTTGGAGATCGCCAGTTAAAAAAGATGATGCTGTCAACGCAAGGCAACTAAAGGAAGAGCTACCCACAAATGTAATTTGTCGACGTCTAGTGCGCGAAGCTATTCGTGAACGTCGTTGTAAGGACAATTGTACTGCGATACTCATTGTATTCAAGCATCAATGATTGTGTAGTTTGAACTTGGTAAACTCCAAAGCAATTTAAAGATATATCATATAGTTGTATGGACAAGGCAAGAATCCATCGTGAAGTCACGAGATCAAGCAATCCAATCCAGTTTTTGGTTTAAATGGTAAAAAAATGTGCAAATATTCATATCAACAGAATGCTTCTCAGTTTACCAAAAGATCTATAGAAGAAGGGGAAGATATATCTCTCTCCGATGCTAAATTTCAAATTGATGTTGCTAATCCTAAGCTGGAAACTCTTGTTTTTGGAGTTGTTACTCTTCTAAGAATATATGGTAAAAGAAGCTCAAAGTTCCGAGAAGCTCCCAGCCTCAAAAGTGCATGGATTTCAATACCAGTACAGTATTCAAAAGCTCTTTTAGTGGTCCATTGGAGGTTCTGTATCGATTTTTGGCATTTTTCAGTAACTTTGATTGGGAGAATTATTGCGTTAGTCTTCGGGTTCCAATACTTCTTTCATCACTTCCAGACATGGAAGAGGAACCACCTCAAAAGGATGGACGCGAGCTACTACTTAATGGGCTCCTTGATCATTATAGCAAGATATATGTAGTTTTCCCTAGTGGCCAAGAAGATCAAGGCCAATCCTTTGTTTCCAAGCATTTCAATGTTGTTGATCCATTGCGACCAAGCAACAATCTTGGATGAAGTGTAAACAAAGGGAACTTCATCAGGATACGCAGTGCATTTGGTTTTGGCCTTCTTAGTATTCGGGGCTGTGTAAGCCTTACGGAACGCCATTCTTAGCAAGCCTAAGAGATGATATTCGCACCGGAGCTGATATTCATTTGACCATTCAGACTTTGCTTGCCCCCATGTTGAGGACGAAAAACTTCTCATCCTCAAATAATGTAAAAAAATGTGTGAAAGGATTTAGGAGAAGCAAGCTAGCACAGGCAGATGGATATTTTCCCATAAATTGAAAACGTCCAAGAAATATCCTTGGTTGATGTTGTATTTGCGTGCTGATGCCACCAAAGGATGTTCTGGGGGATATCATTACGACACTCATGGGATGATGTTGAAGTTTCCAGAGTCCCCAAATTTCAAGGTAAAATTGACACTCAATGTCATACACGGAGGTGGTTCAAATAGCTAGTTTTATTTGATTGATATCGGTAACTGTTGGAAGAATGATGGACAGCCATGTGATGGTGAGGTTGAACAAATGTTACTAGATACAGTGAGATGATCATAAATCTTGAGGTGACGAGCTGGTGTAGACCTGATAACCTTGCTGACTGTCCACCTTATCACATCAATTCCAATGGTAGCAAAGTCTACAGAAATGATACAGCTCATTTTCCATACTCTGCTTATTATTTGTACTGCGCACAGGGCAATGCGAAATATCCTAGAACATGGGAACTAGATGTTGGGGCACTGTCAAGCCGCTTATAGTTTTATCAAGATCCTGGGACAGCCACCGCCACAATCTAAAAAGGCGAAAATTATTTTTTAAAAAATCTATGGAACCGCCTAAAAAAATACCGACAAAGGATTCCATGCGCAGTAATTACAGAGTTATGGCCATGAGGCCAGCGCAGAGCTCTAGGACCACCGTTCAACCATTTTGAGGTTGCTCTCTCATACGCAGCCTTCACTTGCATAACTTTAGTTGCCAGCTACCCCAGAACACCTGTTTAGGATATTTTATGCATTCATTACCAGCACAACTTAGCATTTAAAAACTTTATTGCTACAGATATCTTTGGGATCTTTTTTGTTAGATATGTTTTTAGTGATTTTCTTTTAACTTGACAGCGGCTCAAGGGCCAGCATGTAAATATTGCCTATTTAAACAACGATGTTCGTTGTTCAAAGGGTGAGAGGTGTTTTGATTGATAATCTCATTTTGAGACTTGCTGTGTACACTCTAAGAGATTTAATAAACAGAGCTTGCTGGAACATTTGTGTTTGGACTGTCTAAATGTGGATTAGATGGCTGAAGAATAAGATTACAGGATTCTTGTGCTTCTTCATGGACTAATAAGTTTTCTTCATCTCTTTCTACAGTTGCTATGTTTGCTATATCATATCTGTGTCATGATCTAAAATTGCAGGAAGAAAGAATAGCTCAGATGTCACTTAGCCGTGCTCTGTCCTCAATTCCTGTTTTTTCTCTATGTTTTCCTTCTAAATTAGCCTATAATATGAATTCCTCTTAGGCTATATTTGCACTAGTTTCCTCCGTATATGAATATTGTTGTAGGAATTTCTTAATTGCTCCTATAGAATGTTCAGTCATGTTCCCTCTGTTAGCATAATGAAAGTTTCTTAGTTGTCTTTCATTCCCTGACATCCATTTCATCCTCATTCAAACCTGATATTATTCCTTGTGTAGTTGTCCTGCTCTATAGTCCCTTCTTTTCCAAAGAAAATACATCCTTCAGTCCACATCCTTGACTCCATGCCCAATGTTCTAAACCTCTTGCGTTTTGCATGCCAACACTGCCTGAATAGATCATCCATCCTGCCAAACTCAAACAAAAAACCATGTGCATAATAACTAGCCTGAAATCATTTCCTAAACAAAGCTAAATCCCAAAGAGAGAGCCCTCTCTGACTACTGGTAGGCTAGGACCAGCAGTCCAAATCTTGGTCTATGGTTACCTTGGCCGTATCCCTTAAGGAGCCAAGGGACAACCTGAGTGTTAACAGGATCCTCCATCACAGCATCTACCTCAAGAATTCCTACTGAACCGCCTTTCATTCCTACCATTCCTTTGCAGCCTATAATTACCTATTCTGAATCTACAGCTAATTCCCCTTCTTCATCTCACATTACTTCCCCTCCGCATACACCTCCGCATACTCCCCATACAGTAGCAGCATCCACTCCACCAACAACACCGAGAGTAAATCCACCAAGAGCAATGGCTACTCGCTTTGCACCTCTTGCTTTACCTCAACAATTGCATGATATGCCAGCAGATTACCAAAGTAAAATTCCTTTATTTGATGGCACTCCTCACAGTGTTTCCGCTCAGCAGCACATAGACAAAATGGCAACTTTTTATGATTTATATGAAATTGATGATGAAGATGTAACTATGCGATTGTTTGTGCAAACATTCAGAGGAGAAGTAAGAAAATGGTTCAGAGGTTTGGGAGCTAGAAGCATACCTACCTTGGTTGAGCTTCAGAAGCAGTTTCTTGATCGTTGGGAACTTAGAAAGGATCCACTCCAAATTAATGCCGAGTACAATAATATTAAACGCAATCCCGGTGAGTCTGTCCAAGATTATATTATCAGGTTCAATACAGTTTATAATGCTATCCCTGATGATTTAAGACCATCTAGAAAATCAGCTCTTCTTAAATTCCTGGATGGTTTCGAACCAGAGATGGCTTACTCATTACGGGATAGAGATCCACCTACTTTAGAAGATATGCAAAAGATCGATGTCAATGTTGAGGCAAATCTGAACGACAAGAGAGCACATTTGAAGGCAGAGAAAAGAGTGACTATAAAAGAAGAATCTACATCATCAGAACCACCTTGGCTTCGCGAGATGTTCAAAAGACTCAACCTTGACAAATCAGAATAGCAGATCCGTAGTCCAAATTAATGTGGCCAGCATCAACGTCAGTATAGAATCAAGTAGCGTGAACCAAGAGTACAAGAGCCGGCAGCTCAGCAACCAATCAAAACTCCTCTTTTGTAGAATTTTGTAACTCAAGATTCGGATGAAGATGCTGATGTAGTAGGGGACAAAAATCACTTCTTTACTCCTGATGATTTGCCCATTTACATTACCGAAGAAGATGAGTATGGAGAAAGTTCAGGCACTCAGCGAGACGGAGAGTTTATCTTGGCTAATGATGCAGATTTAGATGATTACCAAAGAGGATATTTGAATGCCTTGTCCACTCAACAGAAGCATTATTAATTGAGGAATCGAGATGTGCCTATCAATCCCATTCAAAAAAGGAAAGAAGCTACAACACCAAAGATGGATTCACCGACACCATCGAAGAAAGGAAAAGAGACAATTGATCCTACAACTAGCAAGATATCAGCGGCAGAAAAGACAAATCAGGCAGCCATAATCAAAGATAGAAGAGAGATTCCAGTCAAAGAAGTCGACAAAGTTTTAGCATTTAGTTTGGAAAATGAAATTTCCAAATTAAAAATATCTATTCCTTTGACTGAAATCATGAAAAACAGTAGCTACCGAGGTCAAGTTTCCAAAATTCCGAACTTTGATCCCATGCTTGACACGGTGAACGTTGAAGATGATCAGCCCGAATTGATCTTTGGACCAGCACTGGATGGTCAGTCCCCTGAGAGTGATGTTCCTCCCTTTTATATCAGATTGAGATTGCATGAATATGTCTTGCATAATGCCATGTTCGATTCAGGTGCTTCACACAATTTGATGCCAAATGCAATCATGAAGAAGCTGGGATTAGACATTACTAGAAAATATCATGAATTATATTCATTTGATTCCAGCCGCGTGAGATGTATCGGGCTCATCAAAGATCTAGTTGTTAGCTTAGATCAAATCCCGGCGAAAAATGTCTTGATGGATGTGGTTGTGGCAGACATTCCTCCACGTTTTGGTATGCTACTTTCGAGATCTTGGGGAGCTAAGTTCAAGGGTACTTTGCAGTTAGACTTCTCTTATGCCACAATTCCAGTCTTCGGTCAAATGAGAAATTTATATCACGAGCAAAAGATGAAATATATGATAACTAGTAAAGAGAAGCCGATAAATCATCCTGTAAATTATGTACATACTGATTTGGAGTCGTTTGTTTTATTTGCTGATAGTTTTAATGATATAGATAGTCAGTTAGTTCAAGCAGAAGATATACCAGAGATCACCGAAAACTTCAGAGAAGTACTACAAAAGGAAAGAGGAGAAAAGCAAGCTATCATGGAGCAAACAGCTAAAGAAAAGGGGCAGCAAATAGAAAAATCAGAGGCAGTACAATTTTAGCACTTGGAGGAGGATGAAGATGGTCTTTGGACCATGGATTTTGATGGCGCAGTAGGTAGTGATGGTGCTGGTATTGGTGTGTGGATTCGAAGTCCTTTTTCTACTCAAGACAAAGTTCCAAGCAAGGTGAGAGTGTGTTCTTATAAACTAGAATTTGATTGTTCAAATAATGAGGCAGAATATGAGGCTCTCATCGTTGGCCTAAAGATTCTTAAGAAACTAAAAGCTAAGAAGATAGCGGTCTATGGAGATTCTGAGCTGGTGATCAAGCAAGTAAAGAGTGAGTTTCAGGCCAAACACCCTCGCATGAGGGCATATCGTAATGTAGTCTTAGACATTTTGAAGTTGTTTTCTGATTATACCTTGACATGTGTGCCTCGCCTACAAAATGGTGTTGCGGATGGACTTGCTAAGGTAGCAAGCAATTTGAAAATTCCAATGAATTGTAGCAACAAATTTGAGATTCATGTGAAGCATCGTCTCACCGTCCCAGATAATCAACGATGTTGGCAAGTTTTTCAAGATGATGAAGAGATCAATGAGTTTCTGCAAAATAAGGGTAAGTTCAAAGATTCCTCAATAGATACTGAAAATGATGATGGTAATGAAAACATACAAGTAAATCAAATGGATGTGCTGCAACTTAAGGACAATATTATTCCTAAAGGTTTGATTCGTTTAGAGGAGCTGTTTGACCAAGATGATGTGGCCCACAAACCAAAATTGAGACCGGCCGAAAAGGGTGTTGAAGAGGTAAACATCGGGACAGCTGAAAATCCCAAGATGGTTAAGTTATCAAGGTCATTATCACCAAAGGTAAAGCTGAGTATATGAAATTGTTGTCTTTATTCTCTGATGTATTTGCATGGGATTATTCATATCTGAAAACATATGATACAAATATCATCCAGCATACTATTCCTATCAAGCCAAATCAGAAGCCTTTTCGTCAAAAGTTGAGGAGAATCAATCCCAAATTGCTGCCATCAATTGAGAAAGAGGTAAACAGATTGTATAAGTCAGGAATCATTGTGCCTATTCGATTTTCCGATTGGATATCTAGCTTGGTGCCTGTAAGAAAGAAGACAGGTGAGATCCGTTTATGCATTGATTTCAGAAATTTGAATAAAGTATCCTTAAAGGAAAACTAT
>APFE030604121.1:31962-44278 GCA_000404065.3 Pinus taeda
CATGAGTTGTCCCACTGATTGAGGAATTTATCCTTAATTTCCTCCACTGATTGAGGGAATAAGTACGATTTCTATAATGAGAGAATGAGTTGACTTAGTTCTAACTAGTCAAGTCAAGTTAGATTATTTTAACAAGTTGTTAAAATAATAAAATATAGTTTGTTAATGCTTGCAGGAATGTGACAACTATTATTTTAGATAACTAAGAATTCACTCATGGATAACTGTTGCATGTCAGTTCTGTCAGATACCCAGTTGAGATCAGATGAGGGACAATGTACTATCATATGCTAGGATATTTCTAGTAAGTATTCCTTGCATGAGGAAGAAATCCATTTTCTTCTATGACTATGTAGGTGGACCTGACCTGACAGTAGGTATGATTAGGCCAATTTTCAGCCTATATAATGAGGCCTAGGTAGTCCATGATTTTCATCTTCTGATTGAAGTTCATCAGGATCTTCTGATTACAGAGAGAGCGGGATAGCTATTGAGTTTATTCTTTTTGTATGTTGTTGAGGATCTACACTTGATTGATAATACATGATTGGGGTTTTATGCTGGTGCTTTCCCCTGGACATATCTTGTGTTATGTGTGATTATTTCTCTTCATCAATTATGCATGTTTCTACTTGATGTTGCTTATGAATTCGATTATGCTTTCACTTAATGTTTTGTAGAAGTAGAAAAAGTATTATGATTTAGGACATTGCATATATCAGTTTGTTCTATAGGTGAAATTTCTACATGGTATCAGAGCTAGCTGATTTGTAGAAAAATTCTACAAAAGTCTACATGGTATCGAAGCATAGGTGATCAAGCAAGAACAATATACTAGCAGGAGAAATTCGAATTTTATTATTCGCGATATAGATCTCAAGTTCTTATCGCATCTATTTCATCAATGGCATTTTATGGTTTGAGGCTTGAGTATGCCCTTGATGGCAGCTCAAACTATATAGCTTGGAAGGATCGCATGGAGGTAGTTTTGGAAGATAATGGCCTTAAGGATTTCATTGATCAAGAAATTCCTAAGCCTACTGACAAGACTGAGCAGGTGGAATGGAGGAAGTGTATGCTAGAGCTAGGAGAATTCTCTTGGAGGGAGAGTGAGATCACATTGTCTCAAGCCTCCATGGGAAGGATACTTTGTATGCAATGTGGAAAACATTGAAAGATTTATATCAGAATAGCAATGATTAGAGGAAGCTGGAACTAAAGGACAAACTTCAAAAGATCAAGTGTGAAAGGGATGAGATGATCTCTATGTATCTGACCAAGTTCATCACATGCGGGAATGAGCTTACAAGTGTAGGGGTCATGACATCAGATGAGGATATGGTGAGACTAGCACTCCTTGGCCTTCTTAAGAGCTGGCATAGCTACCAGGACTCGGTGAATGGAAGGGAGAAACTACCAAATTGGGAACGACTATGGTCAGATTTGATGCAGTAAGAGATCAGACAGAGCACCAAAGATAATTCTTCATCTATGCATGATGAGGAGAACTATACCTTAGCGAGTAAGACAAAGAAGGGGAAGGAGAAGGTTTCTCTTTCTAAATCCAGTTCTTCCAATGATGGGAAGAAGGTTGACAAATTGAAAGTGTGATGCTTTCATTGTCATGAGGTGGGCCATTATGCAACAAATTGTCCACAGAGGAAATCCAAGAAGGGATTCGGGGAAGGATATGAAGGTGAGGCACTTGCATCATAGTTCGAGTTGGATTTCACACTCTTCGCATGCATGGTTTCATCCATGGTTGGAAGTGGTTGGTTTCTTGATAGTGGAGCTTCGTTCCACATGACTGGCGATAAAAGTTTATTTAGTACTTTGGAGGAGAAAGATCTCTAGATACTCATAGCGATGTGTAATGATGAGAAGTATAGTGTCTTAGGTGCAGGCACGGTTATTTTTCAGAGGGAGCATGGAGCTCGCCTTACGATGACGGATGTTAAGTATGTACCAGGACTGAAGAGAAACTTGGTGTCGATCACGATGCTAGAAGACAAAGGCTATGATGTAGACTTCGGTAAGGGAAAGGTTTTCCTTAGACACATCATCACTAGACAAGTGAAGCAGATTGGTTCACAGGTCAAGAACCTGTATGCTCTTGTGGTTCAAGATGCATGCAATGCCTTGAGCAGCAAGGAAACTGATGGAGACTTGGTGGTTGAGAGGGAGGGTATATTACCTCTCAGCATGCAGAGCCAGATGAAGTCTAAGACAATTGTGGAGGAGCCATGATTGGTGCAGCAGCTTCAGGTGGTTGTGGAGCAACCACAATAGGGGAAGATGAGTGGAGATCGAATAGAGACATCTACTCATGCAGAGACCTCCAATAGGGGGAAACTTCGAGCCAAGTGGGCTGAGGGGTCACATGCATCCATACCTCTAGGTAGGAGGTGGGGAGATATAAAGTGATCGTCCCAAGGAAGAGGGGTAGGATCCTTGAGGTACCCAACCTCTTGGATGAGACCTTGCTACGGGAGCCCTAATGTGGAGTAGGAGGAACTGACTGGTTGGGTAGAGACAGATGCAGATGGAGCATGAAAGAGAGCGACAGTGAAGGGAATCCCATGATAGCGCATAGCTAGCAAGCTGCAACAATGAGAGAAGCACAAGTGTTTTGCATAGTGCTAGGTGGCACAGAGAGGTGTGCAATGGTGTGAGATGCATGGAGATGTTGCAGTAGCTTAGATGTCAAAGAGGGAGCACTTGTCAGCAGCAGGTAGAGCTTTAGCATCATAGTATGTTCTTAGCCCAACAGAGTGGCCAGTTGGGAGCGTTTTTATTCCAAGTGTTGTTGGAGCAAGTGGACCGGGTAGATGTGTTGCATGTAGAACATTCCAGAGTTACAAGATTGGGTTCGAGAGAAAGCCTTTCTTGTTGAGAGGGAGTGTTGGAAAATGTGCATCAAGAAATGTTAAATTTAGAATGTGCTAAAAATAGACCTGCTAAAAATATCATGTCTAAAAATAGCAATTTGGCCAGTGAGGTCATTGGCCACATTAGGTGAGAGGTGAAACTATTAAAAATAGAAAGTTCTAAAAATAGCATTTCTAGGTCCCTTCCTATTTATAGCAGTCCCTAGTCTATCTATAGGAAGTAAAATTAATTTTGGTCTTAACAACAGTTGGAGATATTAATTAATTAATTGAGTTGAGTTAATTAGTTAAGAAAATTTGAATTTGAAGTCTTTGTGAGCATGCACATGAGTTGTCCCACTGATTGAGGAAGTTATCCTTAATTTCCTCCACTGATTGAGGGAATAAGTATGAGTTCTATAATAAGAGAATGAGTTGACTTAGTTCTAACTAGTCAAGTCAAGTTAGATTATTTTAACAAGTCGTTAAAATAATAAAATATAGGTTGTTAATGCTTGCATGCATGTGACAACTATTAATTTAGAGAACTAAGAATTCACTCATGGATAACTGTTGCATGTCAGTTCTGTCAGAGACACAGTTGAGATCAAATGAGGGACATTGTACTATCAGATGCTAGGATATTTCTAGTAAGTATTCCTTGCATGAGGAAGAAATCTATTTTCTTCTATGACTACGTAGGTGGACCTGAGGTGACAATAGGTATGATTAGGCCAATTTTTAACCTATATAATGAGGCCTAGGTAGTCCATGATTTTCATCTTCTGATTTGAAGATCATCAGGATCTTCTGATTACAGAGAGAGCAAGATAGCTATTGAGTTGATTCTTATTGCATGTTGTTGAGGATCTACACTTGATTCATAATACATGTTTAGGGTTTTATGCTGGTTCTTTTCCCTGGATATATCTTGTGTTATGTGTGATTATTTCTCTTTATCAGTTATGCACGTTTCTACTTGATGTTGCTCATGAATTCGATTATGCTTCCGCTTAATTTTTTGTGGAAGTAGAACAAGTATTACACTTTAGGACATTGCATATATTGGTTTGTTCTATAGGTGAAATTTACACATTACCAAATCCCATGAGTTTAGTCTATATACCCCGATGTTCTTGCATCTCTGTATCCTAACACTCTTTGGTGTTCTTGAGTCTAGTGCTGCACAATTAAAACTGTTGTCGTGCCTTCTATTGTTCAAGAGAAAACCTTTTTTCTTATGTTTCCTCCATCAACCCATCAAGCATATTCTTTCATCATGCCCTCTGTCATTTTGATCCAATGCTAAAAGATTCCTAAAAAAAATCATTCTTGTCTCATTTCATGTTGATTGATGTAGGACACATTATTGCCTACCTTTCAACAGGTCTCTTCTTATCGACTTCAACACTCTATTTAGGAAGATGATCCAGAAACACTTCAGTGCCTCGGTACATGTAGACATCAGTGGCAGGTTACCTTATGTTTGGTCAAGGGTTCTCATTATTGGCTCCTGGTTAAACGATTCTACGAGTGTTCGACGACAAAAACATTATTCACACTTGCTAGATTGTACTGTGCATCTTGGAGACCATCACCATTATCTGTGGCCATCCTTGGGTTTGTTAACGATCTCCATTATTGGCCAGTAATCACATGATTTCATACATGTTCTACTCCAATCCCCTTATTCACATGTATCGATCTATGTTGTTCAGTGAAGAAGAAATCAAGACCTTGGGTAGAGGCTTGCATCACTCAGCCTTGTTTCCTCTCCCAATTTGTGTATGTTGTTTTTTGGAGACAACTCATCAGGATGATCCTATTATGACACTAGATTCGCATTTTGCTTATCAGCGACCATCATCTTCATATCTCTTTTATGAGAAAATCACTCTAACATAGCTATTGTGCGTGGGAATGCCCAACTTAGGACATGATTTTAGTTGTTTTATATATATGTGTTGTTTCAGGTTTCCCGTACCACCCGAAGCTCCGATCCTCTCTCTCTCTCTCTTTGTTAAGAAAGAACATAACAGTTAAGTATAAATTATTTTGGCCATCGTCATAGCCTTTGATCTCACACTTTAGGGGGCATTTTTTATACAATAAAATGAACTCCTCTCCAACTCAGAGGTGAAAGACACGATTGTTGAAAATAGCAACAAGAAATGCTAAAAATAGAAATGCTAAAAATAGCATTTCTATAGATATTATTTCAGGATATATTCTAATTTTAATTTGTCCTTGAATTAAAATTGAGAATTCAAATTCAAATTTAGCCTCACTAGCTGCTTGTAAAATAATTAATTAATTCATCCTGAGTTAATTAGTTGGTGAAAATCAAACATGAAGTCTTTGTGAAGACATGCAACAGTTATCCCTTTGATCGAGGAAGTTATCCCTTAATTAAGGAAATAAGGATGAGTTTTATTTGGGTTGTAATTAGTTAGCTTAGTTAACTGAGTTAAGTCTAGTTAAATTAGTTCCAAATAGTTTGTGGAACTAATTGTGAGTTCAATCAGTTAGTGTTGTCCAGATAACTAAATATTATCTCATAAATAACTGATGCATGTCAGTTCAAACAAAGACCCAGTTGATATTGAAGGCAGGGACAGTTTACTATCATTTGCTAGAATATTTCCATGTGAATATATCTTGCATGCAGAAGGGATTCATTCCTTGAGGATTGTGAAGTTACTACAAAGGTGAGAGTAGTGTGTGAGGTGAGAATCACAAAGGTGGTAGCTGGAGGACCCAGGAGAAACTGTGCAAGGAAATAGGAGGCTTGGAGGACTGAAGGAAGGCATATGTGTTGTCTATTCTGTCTATGAGCAACAGTGAGGGATTGTACTGAGAGCTAGATAGCTTGAGAGCTAAAGCTTTGTGTAATCTTGATATATTTCCACTTGTATGATAATACAGATAACATGGTTTTTAGCTGAGGCTTTCCCCAGAGTATTCTTCTATGTTTCATGTGTGATTAAATCTTCTTCTTTGTTATATGTGTTCTATTTTATCTTTCTCAAAACCAATTAAGCTTCTACAAGTTTGATTGTAGAAATAGATTAAGTATTTTTCTTTAGTACATTTCATAATCAGTTTTCTACATGGCATCAGAGCAAAGGTGATCAAAGCAGAGAACAATATATAAAGAAGTTCGAGGTTCGAAGTTCTTTATTGTAGGTACAAAATTGATTTCTTATCACATTTCAAAGTTCACCAATGGTGTTCAATGGCTTGAAACTCGGGTATGCCCTGGATGGTAGCTCGAATTACATAGCATAGAAGGATTGCATGGAAGCAGTATTAGAGGACAATGGTTTGAAGGACTTCATTTATCAAGAAGTCCCAAGCTAGTAGCAGCTAATGCCCAAGAATTAGTGGAATGGAAGAAATGTGTGCCAAGAGTGAGGAGGATTCTTTTGGAGGGAGTTCAAGACCTTATTATCTCAAGTATCCATGGAAAGGAGACTTTATTTTCAATGTGGAAGACATTGAAGGATCTACATCAGAATAGTAGTGACTAGAGGAAGCCGGTGCTAAAGGAAAAGCTTCAAAAAATCATGTGTGAAAAGGGCGAGACGATCTCTACATATCTGAACAAGCTCACCACCTGCAAAGATGAGATTGGAAGTGTAGGAATCATGACAGCCGATGCTGATATGATGAATCTTGCTCTCCTTAGTCTTCCTAAGAGCTGGCATAGCTACCAGGACTTAGTGAATTGAAGAGAGAAATTTCTAGATTGGGAATGACTATGGTCAGATCTGATGCTGGAGGAGAGCAGAAGAAGCACAAGAGATGGTTCTTCATCTAAGCATGATGATGAAGAAAATATAGGCTTAGCAAGTAAAGGCGCAGAAATGGAAAGGGAAGGCTTCCCATTCCAAATCAAGTTCTTCCCATGGTGGGAAGAAGATTTAAAAATCTAAAGTGAGATGCTCTAATTGTCATGAAGTGGGCCATTATGCAACTAATTGTTCATTGAAGAAATCTAAGAAGGGATCCTCAAAAGGGTCAGATGGTGAGGCACTAGCCTCATAGTTTGAATTAAATTTACCCTCATCACATGCATGGTTTCATCGATGGTGGGTTGTTTTTGGTACCTGATAGTGGAGCCTCATTCCACATGATCGATTGGTATTGGTCGCAATGTTGGAATACAGAGGTTATGATGTATTCTTCAATAAATAAAAGGCATTCCTAAGACACATAGCGACGAGTCAAACCAAGAGAATTGGGATTTGAGTGAAGAATCTCTACATCTGGAGGTAGATGATTGTGCTGCATTGAGTTCCAAAGCAGAATTGGTGCAAAGCCAAGATATTGGCAAGTTATGGCATAAGTGGTTGGGCCACTTGCATCACAGAGCCTTGAAGATAATGTAAGAGATTTGTACTGGACTTCCCAAAGGTAAAGTTGAGAAAGTGGACACATGCAAAGGTTGTACCTTGGGTAAGTATGCAAAATCTTCCTTTCATGATCAAGACAGTCAAGTTGAAACAATCTTGGACCGAGTTCATACAGATGTGTGTGGACCATTCTCGACAACCTCCATCGCTTAACAAAGGTATTATGTGATTTTAATTGATGATTTTTCTCGTAGATGCTGGATCGATTTCATGCAGAAGAAGGATCAAACCTTCTCAAGGTTTTGTGAGTTCAAAGCCTTGGTTGAGAAAGAATCAAGAAAGAAGATTAGGGCCTTGTGAAGTGACAATGGTGGAGAGTATGTCTCTCAAGAGTTTAAGGACTTATGTGTTGCAGAAGGAATTAAATGGGAGTTGACGACACCTCAGAACCCACAGTAGAATGGGGTGGCTAAGAGGAAGAATAAAACTATTGTGGGAGCAGCTCAGGCGATGTTGCATGACCAAGGCCTACCACTTCATTTGTGGGTTGAGGCATGCAACAGAATGGTATACTTTCAAAATAGAACCCTGCATCACATACTTGGGATGAAGACACCAGAGGAAGCTTTCTCTGAGAAGAGACCAGATGTGGGTCACTTCAGGATCTTTGGATCATCGGTTTATTACCATGTGACCAAGGATGCCTGGAAGAAGCTAGAGCTAATAATAGAGTTGGGGATACTTGTGGGTCACACTGATACTCCACACAACTATTGGGTATATTTGCCTACAAGTCAGAGAACAGTGGTTCACAGAGATCTTAAGTTCAATGAGTTGAAGGCCATTCAAGTTTCCCTTGAGAGGGAGCTCAAGTTGCAGGCAAAGGAGGAACTTTTCGTTCCTAAGGAGGAGGAGCCTCAAACCAATTTGGAGCAGTTGCATGCAGAGGTTCTAGGAGTGGAGACATCCACTCATGAAGAGTCTTCTAGAGAGGGACCGAAACACACAAGGGAGGCTGACAGATTGTTGACAGATGCAAGAGAGAATGTGGGAGAGCCATCTTCTCAGCATAGATAGAGGAGGTCACCTAAACGGTACACTGGTTACATGGCCCTTGTTGGGGAATGTGTAGAGACCGGACCATCCTCCTTTGAGGAAGTAGTGCAACAACCAGTTTGGTTTGATGCTATGGTGGAGGAGTATGACTCCATATTTTGGAACAATATTGTGGATGTTGTTACAAGACTAGAGAAGAAGTCAGTTGTGAGTTCCCATTGGCTTTATTATTGGAAATAATACTGAGAGGGGGCGTGAATCAGTATTATTAAATTCTTTTTCTATATGACTTCATGATTTATACTTAATTTAATCCTCGAATATTGATCATTAACTTGTATGTCAATACCATATAATAATGAGCATGAAACAAGAAAAACAGATAGTCACACCAAAGAACACCAGATATAAGGTGGAAACCCAATGTGGGTGAAAACCACCTGCTGTAATATGTCTCTATCTTCTTTCAATTAGAAACTTCTTTTACAATGATTTTGTACTGGTGCAGTGTTTTACCAGTACACAGGCTACAACCTGCAGAGAGCTACAACTCTCTCTCGTTTTCCAGTCTCTCCTGGAAGGGAGCTACAACCCCTTTAGCTCTTTTACTTCTTTAAGAACCACGATTCATTAATTTTCAAACTGGATCCATGGACATCAAATAGTCATCAATTATATGAAAATCACCCAATCTCCTTATACAATCAACCAATGAATCACCCAACTCTTTAGAATGTTGTAAAACATAAAAGTAATACCAGAAATCTAAACCCAGAATTCTGCTGCAATAGATAAAAGATAGTCAACAAAAGTTCCAAGATAAGTCCGCAACTTCACCAAGAGGGGCCTGCGAATATTCACGGCTCTTTTGAGTCTAAACTGCGCAGATCTACACTGGTGTTTCTTCTGCTCTGCGTACTTCCTCTAAGGTCCACATTCTCACTGTCTAATAGACAGCGTACCTCCACACTATGCCTTTTCTCGCACTGCGTACCTCGCACTTCTTCTTTCGCAGCGTTACATGTTGTCTGCACTGCGCTTTCTCCTGTGCTGCGTACCTCGCACTAAGCCTTTTTCTGCGCTGCGTACCCCCGCACTGCGCCTTCTTCTGAGGTGCGTACCCCCGCACTCACGCCGTGGATCACCTACGAACTTCTTATTAGGGCCAAATTAATAGTCCTCCAATGTACCACAGTCAGTGAGATCCATAGATCTGTTCATGCGCCCGAGAGATCACGACTTATCAATAGATTCGCCTTAAGGTTTCTCCTTGATTTAGATTTAGCTCTTAAAAACCAATCACCCAAAATTCCAGATCTTAAGATATTCAAATTTCACAAGTGTATGGCCAAGAGATCTCCTTTCCTTTTTATAAGCAAGCCTTTCACAATACCACGGTCCAAAACCATAATAACACAATACCATGAACCCAATACCTTGGATCAATATTTTTAGATGCAATAACACGGACCAAAAACATAAGATTAAAAATAGTCGGACTAATACCATGAACCATTCATGAAGATTCCCACGTGCACGCGCTTTTATGCATTGGAGAGAGTGAAACTGGGGTCTGCACCTTCTGAACGGAGAAGCTACGTGTATTTCTGTGCTCCTTGGTGGGCATACCTGTGGGTCCACAGCTTCTTCTAGGATTACCTGCGAGTATCTTAATTTCCATGATTTTGAGTGCCTGAACTGAGATCTGCCACTAGAGTGAGTTGCCATCAAGTACAACACCTGTGCCATAGTACCAATCAGAATCATAATGCCAACAATCTCCCCCTTTGGACTTGATGGCAACCTCAAGATCCTCAATGTCATTCTCCCCCTTTGACATCAAGGGCAAAGGGCTATGCTTCCCCTGAGAACATGCTTAGGCCTTTGCTTTGTTGAACATGCTCCCCCTGATAAACCAGATCCACAGTCCACCAAAAACCATAAATGACCAATAGAGACATATTGCAGCAATATTCAGATCAGCATGAAGATCTTCTACCATAATGCCAACAATGCATTATATGCTCCCCCTGAACCTGTGCCATTCGATCTTCGACCAATCCGCAACCCAACAAATGTACGCGTATACCCCATATGAGACTTGCGTACAACCAACACTCTCTGAAGCAGATGAGATTCAACAGCAAGATGATGCATCAACAAACCCCCAGCTTTGCCTGAGGTATTCAAAGGTGTCCCTGGGCAATGGTTTGGTGAGTATATCAGTAACTTGTTCCTTAGAAGGAACATACTCAAGCTTGACCTTTTGTTCAAGCACTTGTTCCCTAAGAAAGTGATGCTTGATCGGTATGTGCTTAGTCTTTGGATGCATGACTGGATACTTTGAAATTCTGATTGCACTTGTATTATCACATAAGATGGAGATAGATGGTGTACAAGTGATTTGAAAATCCTGCAAGGTCTGCATCATCCAAAGGAGTTGAGTGTAGCAACATGCAGCAGCCACATATTCCGCTTCAGCTGTAGATAAATCAATCGAACTATGTTTCTTGCTGAACCAAGATACTAATCTGGAACCCATAAAGAATGCACCACCACTTGTGCTCTTCCTGTCATCCACGCTTCCGGCCCAATCTGCATCAGTATAAGAATGAAGTGTGAGATCTGTATCTCTACGATACCATAAGCCAAAGTTTTGAGTTCCTTGAAGGTACTTGAAGATTCGCTTTACTGCCTGAAGATGAGTTTCCTTTGGGTTTGCCTGAAATCTTCCAACTATTCCCACTGCATGCATGATGTCTGGTTGGGTACTTGTCAAATAAAGTAGACTTCCAATCATAGATCTATAGGTGGGTTGATGTACTGTTGTTGATTCATCATTTGCACTAAGACTGCATCCTGTAACCATGGGGTACATATTGGTTTTGCATCTTCCATGCCATATTTCTTCAGAATCTGCTTGAGGTACTTGGTTTGAGACAAGAAGATATTGCCTTCATTTTGTTGGATTTGCAATCGAAGAAAATATGTCAGTTCTCCAACCAAGGACATTTCAAATTCTTTCTGCATCACCACGGCAAATCTTTGACTCATAGCTTCTTCATTGCTGCCAAAGATAATATCATCTACATACACAACAAGTATTAGCAATTTGTCATTTTCAATTTTTATATAAAGATTGCTATCTGCTGAACCTTTTGAAAAACCTTGTTGATGAAGGTATTTTTCCAAATGGTAGTACCAAGCCCTTGGAGCCTGTTTAAGACCATAGAGAGCCTTTTTCAGTCTGCATACAAGATTTGGATCATTCCCAAGGATGAAACCATCTAGTTGCTCAATGTACACTTCTTCTTCTAAGTCCCCATTTAGAAAGATGATTTACACCATTTGAAAACTTTGAACTTTTGAAGCTGAAGGACAAGGAACTTGAATGGCCTCAAGTCTGGCAACAGGAGCAAAGTTTTCTTCAAATTCTATTCCTTCTTGTGAGGGCAAATCTTTAAACAAAACAAGTCGGCTTTTTGTTTCTAATTACTTCCCCATTTTCATTTAACTTATTTTTGAAGATCCATTTTGTCCCTATGACATTCTTATCTTTTGGTCTAGGGACCAACTCCCAAGTGTTGTTCTTTTCGATCTTCTCAAGTTCTTCATCCATTTCCCTGACCCAGCATTCATCTTTGCATGCCTCTTTTACATTTTGTGGTTCAGTGGAGGAGAGCAATGCCAAATAGCTTGAGGTTTTTGCAATTGTTCTTATTGTTTGTACACCTGCCTCCTTTTGCCCCAAAATTTGCGATTCTGGATGATTCTTTTTAACATACCTAGAAGGAGTCTCCTCTTCTATCCTTATTTGTTCCTCTGGCTCCTCATGGGTTTTTTCTTCATGTATCTCTTCTTCATCATCAGTCTGATTTTGAGGGTAGTCTTCATCCTCTTCGATATTTTCATAATTTACTTGCCTAGGAATGTATTCTTTTTCATCAACCACTACATCAATGTTGTCTTCTTCTAAGTCTTTTATTATAACACTTATATGCTTTGCTGTGGGGAGAATAACCAAGGAGAATGCCTTCA
>APFE030604124.1:2952-16027 GCA_000404065.3 Pinus taeda
GTTTATTTCCATTTCTGGTTGTAAGCATATTTCAGTATTTTCCATTAATGAAATGAAGTATTATTTCCATTGCATATTTGTGTATATGGTTATCTCTGTATTTTGTTGCGTTCCTATTTAAATCCGAATCAGAATGTGAGTCATAGAGTTCTTTTAGCTTTTGTAAGGCCTCAAAGGAAGTTGAGAATGACGAAATATGGCAACTCACCTCTTCATTTACAAATGCTATGATTAATGCAGAAGCTTTGCTGTTCTTCTTTTCCCAAATGACGAGCTCTTTGTCTGAGGTAGGCTATTCTGGTTCATTGTCTCCGTCTTCGACACACACTCCTTTCCACAACTCATTGAAAATGAGGGTGTGTTTTATCATCTGAGACCACTCAAGATATTTCTCCTTGCTAGTGAGAACTATTCCCACAATAGATATGACTGAATGCATACTGTAGAAAAATACTTTTGCTGATAGAAAAATACTTCTGCCAATATACAATAAAATTGTACTTCTCATGGTAATTTTTTATTTTTTTTAATTACAATTCAAAGAAATATGACTTGAAAGAAAATTCAACTATTAATATGTAAGACTATAGATACACAAAATTATATAGTGCATTCAACTGGACAACGCTTTTCTCTGAACAACGTAAATACATAAAACTTTATAGCACATCCAACAACACTCCAACAGAGGTACGCTTTTTTTTTTGGTCAAAAATCTCTTACAATGTGTCTCAGTGAAAAAACTTACATAACTCGATGCAAATGATAGTTTTGCATCTCTTATCCTTGCTGCCGGTGTGACCTCTTTTACCAGATCAGTTGGCTCTCAGAGTGTAGCATCAGTGCAACACTTTACCAATACACCACCGTAGGAAGACTCGTAACCCACAGCCACACCATTACAAAGTTTTACCAATGCAATAGAGGTTCATTCGATGGAGGAAGATGCAATTCATGCGACGGAGGCAACGTTAACATACAACATTTAACAATAGTGTAAATACCATACCAAACAACCTTAATACAACAAAATGAATACCATACCAAATAGCCTTAATACAACACTGTGAATACCATACCAAACAACCTTAATACATCAACGTTAATACAATATTAAAACAATGTTAATACAATGGTAAAATAAAGTTCAACGTATGGCATTAACTTCAACGTTTTCCCTTCATAAACCAGTGAACACCACACTTTTATTCCAATGTATGGCCAAAATGCTTCAGTGCATAGCCAAAAACTTCAACAAATTGCCAAAGAAACTTCAATGCATAGCCATACCAGTGTTAATACAAGGTTAGCAAAAAACACATCTATTTCCGAAGTCTTCAACTTTAGAGAAATTGTTAACTAGTGTGCTTGTCAATTTGATATAAAGACTAGAACCATCAAGCTTGGCATAAAGAAGAACCAAATCCATTAACTCCTAAGGTTTTCAAGAAGATATTGAAGATCTCAGACCCTACTAAGAAGTTTAAATTTGTTGAAGGGAATGTGTTTTTCGACTTCATGTGTGGCAGAAGGAATATTGTTCAAGACTTCATGCTACATTTTGTGCATGTTATGTCCCACCTATCCTATAGTCATTGATCCTTATATATATTTTTCCTCATTTTGTCCTACATTATGGGAATGAAAGCATAACTAATGCTCCTATGTTATTTTTGTACGCATATTATTTTTCTTTTAAAAAATATGTCATATTTGACTGGGCTAAAGTCATTTCAAATGAGATTTCCTTTTGCTTAGCTCATTTCTTTAAGACATTGAATTTTTTTATTTTTATATCACACCTAGTAATGGCCATTATTTCTTGCAATTCATTCCATGGACTAACCCACAAAAGAAAAAATGAATCCTAATAGGGGACCAATGCAATTATTTACCCCTTTCTAGTACCACTCAAAAATTAAATGAATAAATGGCCACTAAAAATGCAGTCACCTTTGAGGACCAATATTTAACCATTAAAAATATCCACTATGACATGACTACCAAGAATCTACAACTTGAGAATGTACACATGAAAAATAAGAACATTAAAAATTAATGAAAGTTTGAGGTGGACATCTAAGGAGTTCGACCTACAAGTCTCCTGAAATTACAGAAAACTACAAGGGATGCACTTGCTCACTTTGTCACAAAGTAAAAAGAAAAGAATATGAGGTTCAAAATAAGAATAAATGAAATTAAAGAGGCACTTAGCACCACTCCCTTATTCATGACCCCTCTAGATATCAAAGCACTTGAAGTTGCAAAAAGCACCCACAGTACACACTAAAAAGTGAAAAAAGAAGCATAGTTACTTATAGGAATTAAATCTTATGTCACATTAAATATAAATAAGAAACTCAAAATTATTGAGGAAGCATGGGAGGCTTCTCTACATTTGAGAAACTTATCTCAAAGAATTTTTTCATTCAATGAATATATTGAGAAAGGCCTTGAACATGATCAATAATTTGCTAATAATGATTTGTTGACATTCATCAATAAAATAAATACTCTGACATATTTCTATGGAAATCAGTAAGGCCTCTTTAGAGGGAAAATCATTAAATATATTAAGGTATGCTAGTCTGTAAGGATAAAAATGTTATAGGATGCTATCATGGATTGTTCAATTATTGATAACCATAAGAGTGATGTATTCCTAAAATCCATAAACATTTTCAAATACTTTTGAGGCACATGAATGATTAGGTACTTTGTGATCATCCCTAAATGTGTACTAAAGGAAGAATTAGATATTATTAAATTCTCATTGGGTACAAACTTCAACAACATAGCCGAGTTTCCTAAATAAAAAATGAATAAATGGCTAGTCATGTTCATTAATGACAATGAGGACCAATTGGAGAAAATAAATTTATATGCATAAGAACTAAAGGAATAAATATTTTTTTAAAGGTTAATTAAGACATCATATTCCTCTTAATGAAAAAATACATTGAAAAGTGGATTAAAATTTCCCTAAATGAAATCATTAATCTGTTAAGAAATTTACCACAAAGAGATAAATTATTACTGAGATTTACGAGATTTACAGAGAGGAATAATAAAATAACCAACAACAATACATATAAATATTACACACATAATATTTGTCTAGGAAAACCCCAAATCCAGGGGAAAAACCAACCCAATGAGATCTCATTAGCATTAGCCAAAATCCTGGCCAATTTGGCCAAGTGAGTCTTCACCACTCACCTCCAGGCGTACATTACAATAAAGTATTCCTAACCTTTTATAGGCTCCATTACATGCAATATCACAGACCATAATACCATGGGTACACTATACCATGTGCCCAAAACCACTGCTATTTAACCAATTCAACCTTGACTCAAACCCCAAGTCAATTTTACCTATCAATTCCCCCCTTAAACTTGACTTGGGGTTCCTTGACTAAATCCAGCCAAAACCTGCTAAGTGAGAAAATCCCACTCACTCTAGCCCTTACCCCCTTCAAATTTTTTACCCTGGATTTGTTAATGCGACATTCACCTATTACATAGCTCTAACCCAAACTTTACTTGTAATTACCTAGGGGTATGCATGCCTTACTAGGTCTTACAACAATATGCCCATTTACATGCAAATTAAAATTTTCACTCCATTACAATAATTTTTTGTTTGCTTACCCTTGTTGTTGTTTTTGTACATATGACATCAATGTGCATATAAAAAGAACCCATCTACCGAATCACATGGGTTACCAACTGCTGTAACCACTAGTTATCTAGGCATTCTTTTCAGGTACATGGTTCATCAATTAAATAATCCACATGCACATATCCTCCTCATCCAATGAATTTCTTATGACCCAATAGCATACAAATTTTCTTCACAATCTATGGATTTTGATTCATATCTGCAAGAAAAACTCAATTATCTCTCTATCTACTGGACCAATGCAAACCCTTGGCAACAAAAACTTCCTTCCAACTTACCTCTGATACTAGTTTTTAAGAAATTTACCACAAAGAGATAAATTATTACTGAGATTTACTAAGATTTAGAGAGAGGAATAATAAAATAACCAACAACATTACACATAATATTTATCCAAGAAAACCCCAAATCCATGGAAAAACCCAACCCAATGAAATCTCTTTAGCATTGGCCAAAACCCTGGCCAATCCAGCGAAGTGAGCCTTCACCACTCACCTCCAGACCTACATTACAATGAAGTATTCCCAGCCTTTTACAGGCTCCATTACATTCAATATCAGAGACCATAATACCATATGTATACTATACCATGTGCCCAAAACCACTACTATTTAACTAGGTCAACCTTGAGTCAAACCCCAAGTCAATTTTACTTAACATAATCATGAAAAAATTCCTAACCATATATGCAAGCTTCTACAATAGCCATAGGATATCATCATTAGTTCATTCCACACATCATATTTCGACCACTTCAGGAGTGTTATGTGTTTATTTGGAAGTGGTTCCCTTGCTTATTTGTAGTCTTTGATCATCTAGCTTAATGAATTTTCTTATATGTTTCTAAAGTTTATCACTGATTGCGGGTTTTTTTCTCTTGTAGGTACCCTTACATTAATTGGTCCATAGGATCCCAATCGTAGTCCCTTAGCGATGAAAGACTTTAGTTTTTCATTAAATATTAGGATTTTATGCAATTTCTTTATGCACTTAAAATTTATTTAGCCTTGTAAACTTATTTTTTGACTCACACATAGAGCTCTTTTTGGTAGATCATCTCAATTATGGTTCTGATACTTTTAAATAAGTAGTAGGAATATTTTGAATGCTTTTGTATGCTCTTGTAAATTTTAGTGCTTCAAATAATTTTACATGTACTAACATTTCCTGGTTAATTTTCCATGTAAATAAAATAACGCCAAGTTTATGGTACACGTATTCCAAGTTGAATGGTGGGTAAACATTTTAGTGGGCATCACTTGTGGTTTAGTAATGGCTATGGAAATTGAAAAAGGCATTGGCAAATGCAAAGAGGCAATAAATGACATTTAATTAAGGAAATAAAGGAAAATAGGAGAAAATTAAGATGAAAAGACACAAATATGCATACAAGGAAAATTAGAGAGGAAATGAAGGAAAATGAATAAAAAGGAAAGGAAGAGACTATACATCAATGATAAAAAGGCATTAGAGAAACAATTCACAACTTTTGACAGTTTTTCACTCAACTCTTGTTCATTCTAGCTCTCTTACACTCTTCCACAGTTACAACATTCTTGGAGCATCTTAGCATTCACTTTGACTTGGAGAGAAGAAAGAAAATGACAAGCAAAAGAATTGTGAGCAAAGGAGAAAAGGTTGGATCAACAACTACAATTGGAGTTCATTGTAGGTTACAAGTTGCATGTGTGATTTCCTTGTTGAGATTTGGATCTTTGGTTATTTTGTTGTCATTAGCATGTGATTTTCCTGGTTTGATAATGGTTTCAACCATGACTTTCCATTTCTGGATATCTGATGGGAATCTAAATTAGACATAAATTAAGGCCCATGCCTCTAAATCAAACATAAATTAAAGCCTATCACCATCCTTTAGCACATTAAACCTCTCTTTTTGCATTAGATAATGTATTTTTAACTTTAATATATTTATTAGGAAGATTTATGAATAATTGGATATTTGTGCCTTATATTATTTATTTTTGTGGAATATTATGAGAATATTGGGTAGATTATAAAGATTTGGAGGAGGAGATAATTTAGGGACTTGCTCCCTACTACAAGAGGATCAATAATAAATAATAAATCAGCAAGATATTATGGAATTATGGCACAGATTTTGGAACTCCAATGATTGAGAAAATCTAGGAATGTGTTCCTTGCCATTTAATGAAGATTATTAGTATTGGCGACCAGATCCACTAATCAAGGGATTTTGGTAGGGAAAGCTTCCTCATTTCACGGGGAATGATTCCTAATCATTTTTTATAAGTACCAAGTCAAATATACCTCTAGGGAGAGATTTTCATTAGTGTTCTTGTGGAGAGAACTCATATTTTTGCAGCTCCATTGTATTTTCTTGCAGGGATGTAATTGTAATGATGAAAATAATGAATATTGGTGTCATATTCAACTTCTAAATATTGGTCTCCTCCATAGGTCTTTGATTTTCCTTGGGCTTGGTCATCCCAAGAGCCTCAGAGCCCTTTTGTATCATTTTCTTTCCTTCTTTTCACTATTTATTCACATGCATCTCTAATTTTTATTTCTTTCTATTTCTGTGTCTAGTATTAATGATTTCTTGTTATAGTATTGAGTTAAATGGTTGATGCAAGTTATTTTGTAGGATCACAAGCATTATTTCATCCTCGGAAAAGATTTGTAAGTTCATAGTAATCATTGAGTTGCTTGGATTAGTCTTCTTATTCCCAAATCTAGATTGTTGGACCTCATTTTTAACAAAGAACAGTAAATTTCTGCTATTTTTTAGAGCATGCTAACAAGCTTCAATCTATTTGGTTCCACTTGCATTAGATCAAAAAAACATTCTATTTCATAAAAAAAATTACCCCATTATATTTTCACTTGATTTGGTTAGGCATTTTTTAGATTTACTAGCTCACTAGTTCTCAAATTTCTAGATTTTTGACTAGTAATGATTTTCTATATTTTTAGCATGCGTTAATAGAGGTATTTTTGAGTGATTCCACTTGGAATGGGGACCTAAGACATCCTAGTTAACAAAAAAATATGTCCCATCCAATTTGGATTTGATTTTCTTTGTCATTCAATAAATTATAGTAAATATGTACATCATGTAGTAAATCATTGTAGCATCCTGTAGGAAAGTCTATTTTCAGCCCAAATTGAGAAAAATCATCATTGAAGCTAGGATTAGGCCTATACTTGACCTCCATGCCATCAAGACCATTTTAACCCTCTTGCTCCACACTTAGGTCAACATTTTGCTAGTTTTCAAGGGTAGGATTTGATTTCCATTTCTTCTATCTTCAGTCTTACATTAGATCTCATCAATGTTTTATATCATTCCACAAAGCTTTTCTCATGCATGAAGTAGATAGATAGCTCATGAAATTTTGTTTACTTTAGATAATTGAAATTCTTATTGTTTGCACTACTTTTGGGTAAATGTCAATGTTTTATGTAGTGCAAGTGTTTTAGGAGTATAGAGATATTTCATAGTCAGCAACCTCATCCCAACTTCATCCACTCATGGTCCTCACTTTCTTTCACTAAACCCTCACCAATTTCATCATTTCACAAGGAAACTTCTCCAAGTTTTTTGAGCAAACCCATCCATCTCCCAACCTTCGTTTTTAGTTCTGAAGTGCCCCTAGGCACTCCCTCACTTCATTCCATCCACCAACCACCTACCCTAAGCTTTTCATCACCTTCAACATCCATCATTTTGCTCTCGGTTGTGTCCTGTTGGTTTTCACAGGATCCTATAGGTTTTCAGGACATCTTGTAGGAAATCATGTAGTATCCTTTAGGAAACCCTGTTTTGAGGCCGAATTGAGGAAAAAGCCTCTAGGAAGCTAACAAAGGGTCCCTACTTGTCTCCCAAGACTTCTGACCATCCACCATCATCTCCAAGCCACTTGCCACATCACCAAAAGAGATTAGCTATCACACCCTCACGTTAAAAAAAAGACAAAAATAAAAATAGGTTTATTATATTCATTTACATGCACAATGCCAAAAGGTTTGATGGTTTGAATCTTCATGATTAGGATAGTAGGATTGCATACATGTTAACTTAGCATTCTTTTGAAGAAAAGCCTCTTAGAAGTTAGTTAGAAAATGGTGTGTTTTAGCATTTGATTTCAGTCTCTTTCCTTGTACTTTCTTTCTTTCTTTCAATAGTTTAAGGTTCCATTTTAGACATTTCATTTTTTGTAATTAGTTTAGCATTTGACTTTAGTACATGCACTCCATTACATCATGACAGCATAGGAATGACACATTGTATGTTGCACATATAGTGTCGATACCTCTTAAGTTTGTACGAACCCTGGGTTGATAATTAAAGTTAGTAGCCTTAGGAGTTGTAGAATTCTTGTTGCAATACCAAGGCTCATCACTTTTTGGCGCTGTTGCCGGGGAGGTATCAAAGTATGCATTGTTTTCTTCCCTAGTTGATTCATTTATTTTTTCTTTTTGAAAAAACAAAAAATAATTTCATTTGGCATATTTCATTTCAAAAATAGGAAAAGTGCATTACATTAGTGTTTCCATTCAAACATAAAAACAAAAAATTCTCCAACACCAACCCACCCCCCATTTGATCACATGGTGTAGTAAGAGCCATATCACCATCCACTTTTGTAGGTAGAAGAAGAAGGAGATGGAAATTAATGTAGAATAAATGGATGGAGATGATGACAATGAGGAATATCTTCTTGGATTCCCCATTCAAGATCCTAATGTCAGCGTGCATATGAAGAACATCCCTCCATATTTTCTTCCAAAATTTCATGGTCTAAGGTCAGAGGATCCATAAACCTTTCTCTTTGAATTTGAAATTTTTTGGTGAATTTATGGTTACTTATTAAAAACTCAAAAACTGAGATTTTCTTTGGAAACATTGAAGGATAGAGCTCTTAAATGGTTCATGAGTTTAGGGACTAATTCAATAATATCATGGAATGATATGCAAAAGATATTTGTAGAAAAATATAAATATCATGATCTCAAAGAAGAATTCTTTAGAATGAATCAAAGAGAATATGAGAGTCTAGAGGATCTAACAGAGAGGTTCATGTATAATGTTAAGGGGAAAACTACATCATTTGGGATCCAACACACTAAAACCTGTCTTACTTAGAATAATTAGGGATAAATGGATTAATCTCCTTGATCTCTTGAGTAGAGGTGATGTATACCAATTATCATTTGAAGAAATTTGTGAAACATGCAAACACATATCAAGAGGAAAAGAAAGAGTAGCTAAATCAGCATCAAGATCGGTAAGTCAAGCTAAACTTGGAAATTTGTTTGATGATTTTAAAACAAAAATTATTAGCAATCTAACAAAACAAGTAGAAATGTTAAGAATTCAAGATGAAGGAAAAGAAAATGTTGATATATGTGTTGCAGAATCATAGGATGTTAAACATTGCCCATCATTACCAAGGTTGACCAAAGTTTACCAAGAGGACAATGGAGAAAGTAAATCACCAATGCAGCTATGTTATATATCTCCAAGAGGACCATGGCAGCCTATTCAGCCTCATATGATGCAAGAGCTTAATTCACAATTTCAAGCTTATGCACATCCACCTCAAAGTAATTGGAACACACCCTTTCCTTGGAAACATTGGTCATCTCAACCCTAAAACCAATCTTGGAAACAAGGTTGGCAAGGAACTTATGGAAGCCATCCACAATAGCATCAATACTTTCCTCAATATACTCCATACCAAACTCTATGTTATGCTTACCATTCACCTCCACCACAACCCCAACCACATCAATCTCAAATATCTTCTCCCACTCAACTACCTGTACCACCATTTCCAAACCCACACATTGAAGTAGCTCAACCCACTTACAATGTTGAGGTACAGCACTTCCAAATATCTCCTCTTCAGCTCAATGGTATTCACCATAGCTCAGGAAGAGTATTGCAAAAAAGAGATTCTCTTGATATCATTGAAGGACTAAATCCAGAAGAAGAATATTTGAAAGTGAAGATCAAAGAATCATGGGTTGCACTTGATGAAGAGCAAACATCAAAATCAGATATTGAGAAAGCTCCCTCATGCTTACCATCAAATCCTCCATGTATTCAAGAGAAAAATTAGAAAAAAGAGGAAGATTTGAAGGTCATGGTAGAAGAAGACATGAAGAATGATCTAGATAAGCAATCAAACCAAGGGCATGAAAGTTATTTTGAGGTTTGGTTCTAGAAAGTCACTAAGTTGTAGCATCACTCTCTTATTCAACTATTCTTGATCCTTTCAAAGTCAAAGCATTTGATCACTCAAATCCAGGTACATTTCAAAGCATACATTTCAAGTGTCCACATTATTTTTTCTATCATCTTGATGTGCACATGGCTCCATTGGAAGTATTCTTATACTTGAAAGTGATTTTGTTTTTCAAGTAGGGTAGGGTAGAAGAAAAAAAAAATGATGAAAAAAAGAGAAAAAATAAAAATCTCAGGTGAATGCCTCCTTAGAGGTGCCTGAGATTGGCTCATTGATTAAAAGCCTCCATGAGGCGGTCAATGGGTTGGGAGAAAAGAAAAAAAAAGGAGAAAAAAAAGATCCTAGGTGAAAACCTCCTTTGAGGTGCCTAGACAGACCTACTAATTGAAAACCTCATTGAGGCGGCTAGTAGGCATAGAAGAAAAAAAGAGGAAAAAATAAAAAATAAAAGAAATCCTTGCTCCATGCATCTCTTTGATGAATTCATGTACTCTCCAACATCTGCAAGCAATAAGAACAAGTTGGTACCAAAAGGAAAATTGGTCAAGCCTAGTCAAAAGAAGTCAAATTTTGACTTTCTCCTTGTTTGCTCAATTTCTCCAACAAAACCAAGGCCATGCCAATCCATCACCCTCATCTATTTCCACCATCCACCCATCATTCTCAAGCTTCTACCATTCAGTTTTCTTGTTGTCCTAAAAAAAGTACAGGATGCTCTGTTTTACTATAGGATACAAAAATATATAGAGCAAAAATTTGTTTTCGCCATAACTTGAAAACCATGGATCCATTTGATAAGTTGTTTTCGGGGGAGATGCATATGGATTATGGTAACATGCTCAAGCAATTTTAGAAATTTCCAGTGCACATTTTTTGAGAAATCAACCTCCATCACCTACAGCCATTTTTGAATTTTATCGATATCCGTTCATCCATTTAAAACATTGTTTCATGGGTAGATGCATATGGATGATGGTAACATGCCCAAGAAATTTCAACAAATTTCCATGCACAGTTTCCAAGAAATAGGCCTCCATCACCATCAGCCATTTTTAGATTTTCTCGATATCTGTGCATCCATTGACCAATTTTTTTTTATGGGGAGGTGCATAATGATAACGGCAACGTGTTCAAAAAGTTTCATGTCAATCCATTCTACTGTTTGGGAGATATGGACAAAATTCTTCGACTACAAAAGGTTATCGAGTAAACCTACAAGATTCCCTAAAAACCTACAATATCCTATAGGAGATCCTATAGGATATAGAACAACACCTACAGGATTGGCAGTGAGCAGTTTTAAAAGGGAAAAACAGAGGTTGGCTTCATCGAGCAGTGATTAGGAGGTAGGCTCTATACTTTTCCACATTCAAATAAAAATAATATAGAGAATCCTTCTAGTTTATTGAAAAATATTGCAGGCTAGGGGAATTGTATACACAGAATTTTTAAATTTGGTATCAGACATATATGAATCTCTATCCATCAGAGAAAAATGACAGGGGGAACCCATCAACACAATGAGGATTCATTAGCACCCTCCTATACTAGAGATATTCACAAGGAACAATCGGATGGGTTTCTTTAAAAAAATGAGGGGATATGATTATTGAAATATGGAAATAAGAATATTCCAATTTAATTTGTCCTTGAATTAAATTGTGAATTAAACTCGAATTTAGTCTTAACAGCTACTTGGAAATAATTAATTAATTTATTTTAAATTAATTAATTGGAGATATTCAAGTTAGAAGTCTTTCTGAAGTCATGCAAGAGTTATCCCTTAAATTAAGGAGATAAGATTGAGTTATATTTGAGTTGTAATTAGTTAACTCAATTTACTGAGTTAACTCTAGTTAAATTAGTTCCAAACTGTTTGAGAAACTAATAATGACTTAACAGTTAGTTGATGAATTAATGGACTCAACTAGTGCTACTCCAGTTAACTGAAGATTCCCTCATCAGAAACTCATGCATGTCTATTATGAGAAAGACCCAGTTGAGATTACTGTTCAAGGAAAGTGTACTATCAGTTGTTGTTGTGTGTGGAGCATGATTGTTCAGAGGTCTTTGTTTCAGCCGGATGTATACCCCAGGAAGTTTGTACACCCCTCCACACAGGGGGGTGCAGGGGGGGATTGTCCCCCTCGCGGGGGTCCGCGGGGGCTGATCCCCCCAGCTGGGGGGTTCGGGGGCCAGCGGTTCCCAAGCGGGGGCTTGGGGACAGCGCCCCTGAAGCTAAAAATAGATGTAAAATTTCCTTGTAAAAGTATAGTAATTTCTAGTCAATCTGGGCCGTTCATTAGGCGGATGATCTGATGGTAGAACTTATGTTTAGTTTATGGTTTTTTTCCCTAGAAGGAAACCCCTCTCTTTGTATGGGGGCATTGTATTTGAGGTTGTGTAATAGATGTGTATTCTCTGAGTGAGAAACAGAGAAGTGAGACTGTGAGAGAAAACAGAGGATATTACAACGGATTTGTTGTAGGTTGTGTCTCTTCGTTTTGCTAGATAATATAAAGGAAGGACTGGTTGTTCAAGGTGAACGTAGCCCAAACTGGGTGAACCACGTATAACTGTGTCTCTCTTGTTTTATGCGTTTTTTGTGTTTATATTTCTGCAATATTTTATGTGTTCCATTGCTCCGTAATATATAATTTTATAACAACTAGTATCAGAGCCGAAGGTCTATTTAGCTTATAAACTCATAGGAAAGAAGGGTTCCTCATTCGAGTGGGAGCAATGGCGAAAGATGGTAAGTTTAGGGTCAAGAAATTTAACGGCCAAAACTTCTCGTTGTGGAAGATGCAGATGGAAGATTATCTGTATCAGAAAGATCTATACCTACCATTGGGTAGAAAAAAAAAATGCCGATGGATATGACGGATGAAGAATGGAACCTTCTCGATAGAAAGGCACTCGGAATAATACGGTTGTGCCTCGCAGTGTCGGGCGCCTTTAACATTTTGAAGGAAACAATGACGGAGGGTTTGATTAAGGTGTTGGAGAAACTATATGAAAAACCCTCGGCCTCAAACAAGGTATTTCTTATGAAACGGTTATTTAATATGAAGATGTCAGAAGGTGGATCTGTTGCAGATCATTTAAATGATTTTAATACTGTTACAAGTCAATTATGTTCTGTAGGGGTAAACTTT
>APFE030604129.1:2786-52429 GCA_000404065.3 Pinus taeda
GGAGGTACCCAAGGTAATAATATAATAATGGGATGGGCCATAGTAATAAATAAGGTGGTTAACCCATGTCATGTAAGGGACCACAAGTAGTTTTATAATAATGTAAGGGGCCCATGGTATTAGTTGATGGTATGAGTAAACCATGGTAATGATGCATGGTATTGTATGTATGAGGCCTATATAGAGGCTAGAGGCTCCACATGGAGGGATAGGAAGAGAATTATTCTTGTATGAATGGGTTGTGGAGTGTTCTCCTTCCTTAAGGAGTGATTGTATGGTGTTGCCCTACCTTAAGGGTTTGATCAATAAAAAAGCATTTCTATCTTATTTCTTGGGTTTAATTGCATAATCTTATATTTTCTTATCAGATCTATAATATTCTTGGGTTAGATCTACAACAAAAGGAGTTAGTGATGTAGTTTATTTTATTTTAGTTTTAGTTTTGCATAATCTAAGGAAGCTCGTTTAAACTTCCTCAACTATTTTTTTGTAATAATATATTTGAGGACCTATAATTTAGTATTTAAACCCCTCTCATGCATTTAGAGAGGGGTCTAGAAATTTTATCAGAAACATTCTTTGAAACATTGCACTTTTGTACTTTTGAGGAGGTTTTGATGGAATGAATGGAACATGATCTATTTTCTTTCAATATCTAGCATGCTCTACTGAAATGCACTTTTGTACTCTCAGAATGTGTTGGATTGATTGAAATTAGATTAATATTGTTGAAACACATGAGCAAGATTCATCATATATGGTACTTTTATCTTATGATCTTGTTTTATTTCTGTATCAGGTAATACTTCTTCTTTAAATTGTTTTATGTGTGAAAGTTTGAATTACAGTTTAGCATTATTTCATTTTTGTAGGATGTTGGCTTTGAATTTATTTTGAATACATGAATGATTTTATATGAAATATATCTTTCATAATCATGTTGTCTAACTATTTATCCAAAACTATTACTATTAAACAATTTCACTTCTTATTGCAGTTGAATGATCTATATTACCAATTGTTGTAGGAAATCATTGTAGATCACATATTGTATTTAATTCTCGGGTATGTTTATAGCTAAATAGTGTTAAAATAGGATATATGCATGTGTTTATTAGTTAGATTAAACTACACTTAGCTCATCCATTATCATGTTACATCATATATCACCCTACCAACACTACCAAAATCGTTTCTAGGAAATTGGTCCCACTATCCCCATTCAGAGACACTGCGCCAAACGGAAAAGGAGCTGCTAACCAAGGTCCAGACTGGGTGGTTTTCCCTATGTTGTCACAACTATTTTTGAGGCTTCAATAGAAGGTAAAGGTATGGTGGGAGGAAAGTAACATGCCACCCCACATTTACCTGCTTCTACAAGACATTGGGGTAAATGGGAAACATAGTACCACTATGAAATGACTTGACCTCCTAGCTCTAGCTAAGGAAGTGGGGCCTAGAACTGAGACTTACAAACGACAAATTGACATCCTACAGGGACTACAGATCACCCATGAGTTGAAAAAACACTCCAATCCCTGAGATACAACTTTGTTCAGTGACCTAGACTTATAATTGCACCCTTGATACTTCCTACATGTTGTTGAAGCCCTCTAACCACTCTCATAGAGATGTTGAAGCCCTCTAACCACACTCACAAGCCTTGCTCTATGAGATAGCAACCTAAATTGCATAGTTTAGTGCCTGTAGTCCCAAGATTTGAGCCACAATTCCAATCCAACCTCCATACCCTTTCCCAAAGCTTCCTAAGGATTATCAAATGATAAACGACATAAGGACATTGGAAAAAGTACAAAACTTGATCAAGGACTTGACCTAACCAACCCTAACCATGAGATTCATTTTGTCAAACATATGGTGAACATGTGAACTACAGGTCATGAATACATATCTGATATTAAGAGTCTAAAACTTATTTTATAATAACCAATAAGGTCTAATTCCCTCTCATAATAGCTACAATAACACTTGTTAGCCCATGCATTCATTAACCATCAAATACTTATCAAATCTTGAACAAAGCCATAGCTAGAGAACGTTGCAGATCCATTCTTATAACTAGCATATAACCAAATTATTAGCCATAAAAAAAACATCAAATCACCATAATAACAAGTAAAAGTGATCATAGATTACAATGGGAAAATATATGTTATTAACTTATGAAAAATCCAACCTAGTCAGGGACTTCCATGTACCGCCTAACCATAGATTAGGCTAAACCAAATATTTCTTTTAGCTAATCACACACGTGCCATATTCCAGGCATGAATGTGGTATCTCAAGACATAAACAACCAGCACTTCCCCAAGATTTAACCACCTCCAACCTCAAGCTACTGCAATCTCGCCCGAACTGGTCAAGAGATCATAAATCCCAAAACAAGCTTGGATGCCTCTTAGTCTCTTCATCAATGCCTTGAGGAATTTTCGTGTCTACACCCACATGTCGAGGGATTCCTGGAGATTAAACTACCTCCACCTTAACACTTGGGAATTTTCCTAAGACTACTTCACCCAGTTCCAAAACCTTCTGGAAATCCAAAGCTCAACCAAAAAGGAATCCCATCACATCATGGTTATCCAAGAAATGGAAAGGCAAAGTTGAAACCACTATCAAACCTAGGAAAACCCATGCCAATGATAGCGAGTGAACCAAATGAACAAATGCATGTACCATGCATTCACAAATTAGCTAGTAAATCTTACATGCAACCTGTTACCTACAAAACCCTTCCTGCTAAAGATGCGTTATCCAACCTTCCTTGTGTTTCCTTTGCTTTCCTTGTCCTTCCTTGGCTTTCTTTTTCTTGTTTTCTTTCTTTCTCCTCTTTCTACTCTTTTCTCTCTAAATCTATTTCCAAATCCAAATTGACAAAAATCTATGCACTAATCCTCAAAAGATTATTTATTATTGAGGCCTCTATTTTCTTCATTTTCCTCCATTTTCCTTCAATTTTCCTCCTCATGCAAATCTATGACCTTTTATCTCCATTTTCTCCTCTTTTCCTCTATTTTTCATAAATAAATGTCAGTTAATGCCTCTTTTCCTTTTCCAACTCCTTTTCCAATTTCCTTCACCTTAAATAAACTGAAAGTGACACCCATTAGGATGCTTTGACCAACATTCAACAAGTTGGAATACTTGTCCCATGGCCTTGGTCTTATTTTTCCTTTATTATCCTGTATTACATGAATTTTTAACCCGGAGTTGTTACAAACTCCTCCCCCTTAGAAAAACATTTTCCTCAGTGTTTCATGAAACCTATGACCAATAAGACCATTGAAAACCAAAACATGCTGCCTATGGAAATTTATAACTTAGCTCAATGCAGTCTTTACAATGAACAATATTTTGAAAAGCAAAACCAATATGAAAAACATGACAACCATGTCACTTATTGGAGCTTTATAACACATATCATTGTGGTATTTACAATAAAAACCATACATAGATATATACATATGCCAAAACACCTTTACCTCAATCGAAAAATAATGAAGGATACATAGCCCAAATCTGATCAACCATATCCCATATAGCTTCATCGGGCCAAAAGTGCTTCCACTACACTTTAACTTTGCTATGTTATGGAGCATGAGTTGTTTCCACTGTAATGTGCACTAAGGTTCTGGCTAGAATTATCCTTCTAGATCACCTGCAATACATACCAGTCAATCACATGATCAACATCCTTCACATATCTTTTAAGCAATGAAACATGGAAAACATCATGGACTTTCACTGTCAGTGGTAGTGAAATTCTATAGGCCACTAGTCCAATCCTCTCAATGATTTTGAAAGGCCTGCAATACTGAGGTGCCAACTTCGAACATGAACCAATCCTTTAGGATCTCTTTTTGGTGTTCATGCGTAAGTACACATGCTTCCCAACCTGAGACTCCTTAAATGCCCTATGTTGATATACATATATATTATGCATGTCCTATGCTTCATTTATATTCCTCCTTGTAACTTGCATTTCTTGTTCCATCTCTACCAACATGTCTGGTCCAATCAATACCATGTTCAATGGATCACTCCAGTTGATGGGAGTATTACAACTCTTCCCATAAATTGCCTCAAATAGACTCATCCTCAAGGACTATTGATACTAATTATTGTATACAAACTCTACGAGTGGAAGATACTCCTCCCACCTCCTTTATTGATGCATAACATACATCCTCATTATATCTTCCAGATTCCTACTAACCCACTATGTTTATCCATATGTATGTGGACGATAGGTTGTACTAAAAGCCAATTCTATACCCAAACCTGCAAACAAATCCTTCCAAATCCTGGAAGTGAAATTGGCATATTTGTTGGATATAATATTCTTTGGAAGACCATGAAATCTCACTATCTCCCTGATGAAAACCTAAGCTACCTCACTAGCTAAATTATTAGACTTTACTAGAATGAAGTGAGATACCTTGCTCAATCTATTAACCACAACCATAATGGAAACATGTTGTCTAGATCTCCTCAGCAAATCTATGATGAAATCCATGGAAATGACCTTCCCATTTCCATTCCAGGGTCAGAATCGGCTGCAATAAGCCAACCAGATTCTTTCACTCTGGTTTTACCTGTTGATAATCCAAACACCTTGCGATGAACTCAGCTAGCTCTTTCTTCATATTCCTCCAACCTTAGAACTTCTTCATAGCTTTCAAAGTCTCCTGATATCCCGAGTGACCTGAATACAACTTGACATTAAATTCCCTTAAGATAGGCTTCTTGATTTCATTTTTGTCTAACACATATATCTTGTCCTTAAATCTCACTAAACCATCTACCGGGATGTGATAATCCACTTCATGTTCACATGTACCCTACTTTTATAACCAGTGCTTAAGCTGTTAGTACATGTCATCATGTTGTCTTGCCTGTAATGAGATCTTATAAATTTGTCCCATATGAACTCATAGTTGTTATGTGATTCACCTTCACTCTTCTACTAAGAGAATATAAAACCCTATTCTCCTTTCCCTTGATGTACCTAATCTCAAAGTTAAACTCACTAAGAATGGCCAACCATCTAGCTTTTCTGGCATTAATTAGGTTCGTCAAACAAATATCTCAGCCCACTATGATCACTCATTAAAACAAGCCTCTTGCTAAGACGATAGTGCTCTGCCTCTTCAATGCATGAATGATCGATCCCACATAGTTATTCTTGTGCTCATTCAGTTTCCTTAACTCGTAGAATACCACCTGTCCCTTCTACATTAAGACTCCACCAAGTCATCCCTTACAAGCATATGTAAACACCACAGACTCTTTATCTAGATCTTCAATTTTTAGAACTGGAGTGTTCATAAGCAAATGATTCAACTGATCAAAACTAGTTGCACATTCCTCTATCCATTCAAATTTATTTCCTTTTCTTTGCAAGGATGTAATAGAATAGCCAATCTATGAGAATTTATCGATGAACCTTTGGTAATAACTTGCTAACCCCATAAATGATCTGACCTCATCGACATTCCTAGGATCTTCCCATTCCACGATAGCCCTGATCTTTTATGGATCCACTACTATGCCTTCTTTGGAAACAACATGTCCCAAGTAATGAAATTATTTCTAAGAGAAACTACACTTACTAAGCTTGCCATACAATTGATGATCTCTCAATAGTCTTATCACTATTTCCAAGTGGTCTACATGCTCTTCCTCATTATTAGAATATATCAATATGTCTTCAATGAATATTATCACAAATGTGTCTAGATAAGGACACCACATGCTATTCATCAAACACATGAAAGTAGTTGGAGCATTAGTTAAACCAAAAGGAACCAAAACAAACTCGTAATTCCCATACCTATTCCGAAAAAAAAATCTTGTATATGTCCTCTCCTTTGATGTGTACCTGATCATACCTTAATCTCAAATCGATCTTTGAGAACTTTGTTGCTCCCTTCAACTGATCAAATAAATCATAAATCTCAATAAATGGATACTTGTTCTTGATTGCTAATTTGTTTAGATTACAATAATCAATGCACAACCTAAGAGTACCATCCTTCTTCTTCACAACGTGCACCCCAGGGTGATACACTTGGCCTAATGTATCCCTTGTCAATCATTTCCTTCAACTGCAGCTTCACGTCTACTAACTCTGAAGTGCTCATCTTGTAAGGAGACTTTGATGTTGGTGCTACTCCTATTACAAACTCAATATAAAATTCCACTTACCTATGAAAAGGAAACTCTAAAATATTTGTTGGCAATACATCCTAAAATTGCTGCAAAATTGGATACCTCTTCAAGACTTCTGCATCCTCAACATCCTTACCTTTGTCACTAGAAACATGCACTATAAACAATACACACCCTTTCCTGCAACTACGCTTTTCCTACGTGGTTGTAACCATTCTCACTGATGTAGGATTCTTCTTCCCTCACAATATTATTTTCTCTCCATCATCATCCAAGCACTCAATAGCCTTCCCATAAAAATCTACCTTAGTCTTGTGAAGGTACAATCGATCCATAACAAAAATAATATTGTATGAACCCAAAGGAAGCATATTCATATGTGCTAATGTAAGAATACCATTCAACTTGAAGGCAAAAGATCTTACCCAATTGTGAACTCTTTTCTTATTACTTGTAGCTAACTGCACCAACAAAGAATATTCATGCACTTCTTTACTCAAACCACACTTATCCACAAGTCAGGATTAACATAACTATAATTCTATCTAGGTTCAATCGAAATGGAAACAACTTGATCATAGATCTTATATTATATCTTAATAATGGATGCCTATTAATCCACCTACTTGTTATCAAATTTTGTATAGATCCAAGGAATAATATGATCAACATCCCCAATCATTTGCACCTCATGAGCACTCTAAATCTAAGTTCTTCCACCTTGACACAATGGACAATCCTTCTTGTGATGACCTTTCCCAAAAATCCACACTGCAAAGTTTCTCTACCGCTACCTGATCCAGGTGGATGTTGGTGGCCACCCACCTATTTGAAATGGATCCCCACCACTATCTCTTTCATTTTTTCAGTTTCCTTAATTGTAGCATAATTTCCTTACATCATAATAATGGATGCCTATTGATCCACCTGCTTGTTATAAAATTTTGTATAGATCCAAGGAATAATATGATCAACATCCCCAACCATTTGTGCCTCATGAGCACTCTAAATCTAAGTTCTTCCACCTTAACACAATGGACAATCCTTCTTGTGATGACCTTTCCCAAAAATACACACTGCAAAGTTTCTCTACCACTACTTGATCCAGGTGGATGTTGGTGGCCACCCACCTATTTGAATTGGATCCCCACCACTATCTCCTTCATTTTTTTCAGTTTCCTTAATTGTAGCACAATTTACTAATTTTCGCAGTTTTCATGTCCTAAACTTATGGAGTCATTTTGAGGCCCTAATGACATTTTTTGGGAAAACCAAGCCCAACATGGGCCACTGAAAAGTTCTATTCCTCAGATATATCTTTCTAATGAGGTATTGTGCACATAAAATGGAGATCATATGCCAAAGTTCTAACCCTAGTAAGTTGATGTACCAATTTACCCAAATGGTGCCCATAGTTTTGGCACTTCATCTCCTAGTGCTAGTTTTTTTGATGTTTAGGGTTTTCCATTATTTCTCAAAAATAAATAGGCCTTCAAGCCTTATTGTAACACAGTTCAGAGGCATGTATCCACCACATATCTTTTCAGAGAAAAGCTACCATCACCCGAGCTAGTCTTATTTCCATTATGTTTGTAAGCATATTTCAGTATTTGATATTAATGAAATTAAGTATTATTTCCGCAGAATCTTTGTATTTATGGTTATATATCTAATCTGTTTTGTTCTTTATTAAGTTTAGATCAGTGGTATCAAAGCGATCAACTCTTTCTATGTTTTTCTTTACATGTCCCCAACAAGGTTGGTATATAAAGCATTAAGGCTCGAAGTGGTCAAACCTTTGCAAAACCGGCCTTGCAAATATCGGCAGCCTCTCATGGAGGAAGAGAAGAAATATGAGGGGGTAGGATATCCTTTTGAAATCTTGCTTGAAGAATCCCTCGAGCGACAAAGGAATGCGATGATGGACAAGTTTTCCTAGATCCTTCAGTGGCTACCCAAGGGCAGTGTATCTACTTCCAACAGCTACTTTGGAAGCGTCACACCTTTTAAGGTACAAGTTAACTTTGACATCCCCATATTTGAGGGTTAGATAGATGCAAACACCATAGATAAATGGCTAAATATTCTAGAAGGATATTTTTGTGTTCATGATTTTTCTATCCTGGAAAATATTAATTTTGCACTTCTCAAAGTTGCCCCCCACGTCAAGGACTAGTGGGAAACCTACTGTGAGAAGAAGGATGAAAGTACACCCTCATTATTTTTGGTTACATCCACTTGGAATTCTTTTGGGACACCATCAAGGAGTAGTACTACCCTGTTGGGAGCTACGAGGATAAATACATAAAGTGGACCATGCTACCGTAGGGAAGGGACCAAGACGTGTCACAGTTTACTAGTGTTTTTCATACCCTTTGCACAAAGTTGGGTATAAAAGATTCTAAGAAACATTTGGTACTCAAATACCGCAGTTGCCTACGTAGGCACATCTAGGATGAGATGGATTTCCTAGAAATCTCCTCACTCGATACAGTGTATTGATATACTGTCAAGATTGAGAAGAAATTTAAATAGAAAAAGTGAGACTTTGGATTTGCAAATCCAAAAGAAGGGAAAAGAGCCCCCAAACCGCAAGGCAGAGGGAAAATCCAAGGTGGGGCAACACAAGATAACCCTCTGAAGCCACAAGCAAAGAACAACACCATGATTACAAAGAAGGACATGAGAAAATGGTGGGAGTTCCATAAGATCTTCACTCGAAACACAAGTGAGTGTCAGGCCAAGCCGTCACTAGTGGTCAAGCTGAAGGATTCCAAGTTAGATGCGTGTTCTGACTTTGAGTCAAAACCCAACAAGGGGAATGAGAAAGAGAAGCATATCATTGACGCAGAGCCCAATTCCACTGTGGCCACCACCAAGATCCATAAGATTGAACCTAAATATCTAGAGGAGGGGGAACGCCTATTCCACACATAGATGTGGGTGAAGGGTTCTCTGCTACAGTTCATTGTCAACAACAGGAGCCAAAAGAACCTCATTTTAGCATAGGTAATGAAGTTACTAGGCCTACCAACTATAGCACATCTGTAGCCATACACCATCAAGTGGATTCACCAAGGACGAGATCTCCACATCAACCAACAGTGTCGCCTTCCATATAGCATCAAACCCTTCATAGATTAGGTACTATGTGATGTTGTTTGTGATGTATTATTAGGAAAACTATACTTGTGGAAGCGACATAATGTATATGAGTCTAGACCTCACGTTGTTATTATTTATTTGGGTAGTAAGTTATACAGGATACTGGAGGTAGCTGCACCTACTACCATCTCTTTGATCTCTACTATGCAATGCAGTAAGTTCATCTTCTAGATTGGGAAATTTATTTTCTTTCTGATTTGCTCTCAAAGTAAGGGGAATATTGTAGCCACATCCACAACCCCCTAGAAGGGTTCCTCCATGTAGCAAAAGCAGGTGGATACGATCATGGAAGAATACAAGGACACATTCTCCTCACCCATAAGAGTACCCTTGCACTATCAGTTCAAGAATTCAATCGATCTAACTCCCGAAGCACCTCAACCCAATGGGCTGACATATCACTGCTCCATTCTGGAAAATTAAGAGATCAAGCAGAAAATCCATGAGTTGCTACAAAAATGACACATCTCACCAAGTTCCTCACCTTGTGGGAGCCTGATTGTGCTTGTACAGAAGAAGCATGGGACCTAGAGGCTCTGCATGGATTATCGGGCACTAAACAAAATCATTGTCAAGAATAGGTATCTAATCCCATGGATTGATGAACTTCTAGACCAACTCAAGGGGGGAAATTATTTCAACAAGATTGATCTGATGTTTGGCTATCACCAGGTTCCAATAAAGCCCATTGATGTATGGAAGACCACCTTTAAATCCAAGAATGGCCTTGTTGAATGGTTGGTTATGCCCTTCGGGTTGAAAAATGCCCCTGCTACTTTTACGAGGCTAATGGATGACATCTTGCGGCCCTTCACCAACTCATTCGTGGTTATTTATTTCGACAACATCCTCATCTTCAACAAGAGTTGGGAAAAACACTTGTAACACATTCAGAAGGTCTTGTAAACCATTCAACAACACAAATTATGTGCCAACTTGGAGAAATGCACCCTTGGCATGAGCCAGGTCCAATATTTGGGTTACATCATAGATGAGAGTGGCATGCATGTGGATCTGGCTAAGGTCCAAATCCTTTGGGATTGGCCAACCCCGACCACTCTAATGGAGCTTCACAGCTTTTTGGGCCTTGCAATTTTTTATCGAAGGTTTTTGTTGGGATTCTCCCATATCACCTGGCCTTTCAGTCAAATTACTAAGGGTGGGGCGAAAGAAAATTTTTCCTAGTCTGAGTCCCAACAGAAGGCATTCATTGAGTTGAATCAAAGACTCTACTCTACACCAATACTCACATTGCCATACCTACAACAACCATTTTAAATTGAGATAGAAGCTTCAAACTATGTTATTAGTGTAGTCCTCACCCATCACAAGCATCGAGTGACCTATGATAGTGAGAAATATTCTAATACAATTCGGAAGTACCCAACCTATGATAAAGAGATGAATTCCATTGTGCAGGTTTACCGGCAATGGAGGAATTACATTTTGGGGGTCATCCACATTGATCACGGACCTCTTTAGTTTATACAGACACAAGGGAAGTTGCAGAATGATAGCCATAAGAAGTGGTCTGCATATTTAAAAAAATTCCACTTGAACATTAAATACAAAAAGGGAAGGACCAATAATCTTGCAAACCACCTCAATCGACCCCCAGTTGGGGAAATGACTACTATTCTCAACTCTTGTGGCCATAAGACCTCTAGAGGGCCACAGTTATACAAAAATGATCCAAATTTCACCTCCACATACCAGATGCTATTAGATGGAAATAATTTTCCTGATTTCCACCTCCACGGCGCATTACTATGCTACCTGGGCCACCTTTATGTTCCTTCAAGCAAGCATGCCAAGTTGATTTGGGAAGTGAACTACAATCAGGTTGTGGGACACTTTGGTGTGGAGAAAATTGTGGTTGTACTAGAAAAGTACTTTTATTGGCTCAAATTCTAACTAGATGTTGGGAAATATATTAGATTTGTCACTTCCTGGGCCATTTCCAAGCCAACCATCAAGAAGAAAGGCCTATACATTCCTCTTCCTACTCCAAGCCAGCCATGGGAATCCATCTTCATGGACTATATGTCTAGCCTTCCTTCTACGAAGCATGGTAATTATTGTGTATTTTTGGTTGTGGACAGATTTTCTAAGATGGCTATATTGGTAACCTACAAGAAGAGTATCATAGCAGAGGAGACTACCAAACTCTTCTTTGAATGAGTATGGGTACATTTTTGGATCCCACATACCATTATATCAAATCAAGATAGCAGGTTCCTAAGGACATCATGGTCAAGCCTCTGGACACTATTGAACACCAAGCTCACCAAGTTGACTACCTTCCATCCCTAGAATGATGGATAGACGAAGGTCCTCAATAGGATGATAATGCACATACTCTGCATGTACAACTCCAAGCATCCAAGAACCTGGGATGATATTCTTCCCTATGTGAAACACAGTTATAATAAAGCTCTCCACAACTCGATTGGTTGTAGTCCCTTTCAATTGGGTCTAGGATTTCAACCATTGTGTCTGATTGATGTTGTCATGCCTCATGCGATTACACACATAGAATCCACACATGTATTATCCCAGGTTGATAAAGAAACCAGATTTATTGAATGCATCAAACACATCCTTCGATAGGTTCACGAAATCTTGGAGAAGCCGAATGCCAAGTACAAGAAACGGCATGATCAACATCGGGTGCCACATAAGTTTCAGGTCGGCGACAAAGTTTGGTTGCATTTGTAGAAGAACACCTTAGCAGAGCCCATCAAAATCTCAAACCACTCTGATATGGTACTTACACCATTACCAGGGTTGTGGGAGATAATTCTTTTGAGCTCAACATTCCCCCATTCCTTGGCCTGCATCTAGTATTCAATGTGGACTGCTTTCGACCATACTTCCCACCATTATTGGACACATTAGACATTACAAAACAACTCACGCCAATAGATTTAAAACCATACTGCATGGAATAGGTCATAACTAATCAGATTATGGACACACAAGTCAAGAAAACTCACCAAAAGAAAATCCAACTATACCGGATTGTTAAAGCTGACCAACTCCTGCACCAAGGCAAGTGGCTCTCCAGGGACCAAGTTCAGCAGAAGTTTCCCTATCTCCTGGAGGCACTCAACGCAATGGGGACCATTGCTTCCTAAGGTGGGAGGACTGATCCAAGTGGATTTTGGTGGTCACGTGCCTATTCCACTTGGACTCCCACCATTTTCTCTTTCATTTTTTCAGTTTCCTTAATTGTAGCATAATTTACTAATTTTGGCAGTTTTTCAGGTCCTAAACTTCTGGAGTCATTTTGAGGCCATAAAACAATGCTTTTTTGGAAAACTAAGGTATTTTTAGTCCTTGGATATATCTTTCTAATGATGTATTGTGCACATCAAATGGAGATATTATGCCAAAGTTCCGTCCCTAGGAAGTTGATGTACCAATTTACCCAAACGGGGCCCATAGTTTTGGTGCTTCATCTCCTAGGGTTAGGCTTTTGGATGTTTATGCTTTTCCATTGTTTCTCAATAATAAATATGCCTTCAATCCTCATTGTAACATAGTTTAGAGGCATGTAACCTCCACATCCCTTTTTAGAGATAAGCTACCATCACCCGACCTAGTCTTATTTCCATTCTCTTTGTAAGCATATTTCAGCATTTTATATTAATGGAATGAAGTGTTATTTCTGTTGCATCTCTGTATTTATGGTTATATTTGTAATTGGCTTTGTTCCTGTTTAATTTTCGATCACTACCTTTATTCCACCACTCTCTAGGTTGAGGTGCAGGTCCCTTCTCTATCACATTAAAATTCTTGTAAGGAGTAACATTTTCTTTCTCACATACATCCTGATGTCTTCCCCGCTTTAGGGGTCACTTTACTATAATATTATAATTCCCTTTCCAACCCTTCTTAGGCTCAGACTTACACTTGTATTGATCATAACAGTGCTTTAGGTTTCTAGTGACTTCCTCCATCGACCGAGGCTCATCATACTCAATCTGATCCTTGAATGCTAATGGTAGTCCAATGATAAATATTTGAACCTTCATCTTCTCATCCTTGAGGTAAGGCACATACCTCAACAATTCCAAAAAATTAGTTATATACTCTTCATATGTCATAGATCCCATCTTCATCTCATATAACTCCTTGGAATTTCCATCATAGTATCTCTCAAACAAGTACTTTTAGAAGAGTCTTTTAAACTCATGCCAACTCAACTCCCATGTTCTTATGTCTTTGACATGCTTCACATCTTCCCACCAAATGTCTTCTTGCCCTTTAAGGCTAAAAATAGCTATCCTATCCTTCATGTTATTTATATATTCATGCAGCTCGAAGAAATTCTTCATCCAAAGAAACTGTTCTTTTGAATCCTATGGTTTCTTCATCTCTCCATCAAATGTAGGTGGCTTGGCTTTCTTGAACTCATCTGATAAGTTCCCCCCTCACTCCTCTTGTAAGGATGATAAAAATGATGACCATCATACTTGTTTGAACCAAAACTAGAATATAACCCATAACCACTACCTCTCTTGTTAGATGTATCGAAGAAATTACCATCTCTGACTCTATCATCCATGTCCGACCTATGCCATCCATGAGACCTCTAATGCCCTCCTCCCACATTTACCTAATATAATCAATCCATGAGGGTAAACATGTGACTAAGAGTTACTGTGATATTATTCAACCTCCTATATCACCTTAATGAATTGGAATCAACAAACAAAGCCAAATTGACCTTCCTTAGAAGCTACAGGACCCTAAGGGGCTAACCAACAACTCTAGGTGCCAAACCCCTTAGTTAACCTTCATTTTTACAGAACTAGACCCCCAGTCACACCCATAACAATCCCTCCATGCTAATGAGACCCTCCAATCACTCCCACATAAAGGAATCAATGCGACCGTGACTTTTTTGGGGCAGTTCTGTGCTAGCTATCCCAAATCAGGAGCCAATTTTCAGGGCTAGGACTCAGGACTCTACCTAGAATTTCATGAAACTTACAAAAGCGGTAACTAACATTAATAAAAGGCTACTAACACAAAAACTTGAATAGGGCTTGACCTGACCCCTAACATCCATGACAAGCATTCTATCAAACACATCATGAACTTGTAATCTATAGGTCATAACAACAAATCTAAATATAGGGACCTCATACTTATCTTGGATTTGTCAAGAAGATTTTATGGCCTCTCACAATAGTTTCATTATCATCGATTAGGTCATTCATTCATTAACAATTCATTTACTAATCATAACATGATGGGATCCATAATCAAAGTTTTTCATAAACCATACTTATAACCATCATATAACCAATAGAATAACAATGATAGAACAACCATTACAACGAAATAATAACAAGTACATTTACACATGAAATACAAGAGGAAAAGAGCTCTTATTAACATCTGCAAAATCCAACCAAGGTACTTCCACATACCACTTGACCATAGATTGGGTTGAACCAAATATTTCTTTCATCCAATCACCCCCATGCCAAATTTCAAGCATGAATGTGGGATTCACAACAAAATCGACCAGGCTTCCTCATGATTTACCATATATCTTGCCAATACTGGTCAAGAATTCTTAGGCTCGAAGCCCTCATCCATGCAACAAGCCTTTACCATAATCCCACCAAGGGATTCCTAGGACCAAAAAAGAAACTTACGCTACCAGGATTTACCACAATTACACATTATAATGGTTTAGGGATCACTAGGCCTATAAAAGTGTGGATGCCTCTGAATCTCTCCACCTAAATCATGAGGAATTTGTCTGTTTCCACCCTCTAGTATTTACAGTGTATCCCACCATTTATTAGTCGAGTATTCCTAGGCCCAAAGAGGGTATGCACAACCAATATTTACTGTAATCCCACCTTCATTGGTCTAGGGATTCCTAGGCCTTTTGTTCCCCCCCTTGGACCACCCCACTTAATTTCAAAACCATACGAAAATCCACCTCAACCAAATAAGAGAAACCCATCACACCATGGCTATCCGAAAATGGCAAGGCAAGGCTAAAAACCATTGTCACACCTGGAAAAACCCATGCCAATGACACCAAGAGAACCAAATACACACATGAATATACCACGCATGCCAAAACTAGCAAGGAAACCATACATGCAACTCAATAATATAAGTAATCCCATTGTAGTCACTAGATCCTGCTCTCCATTGCTTGATATTTACTTCCCTTTGATTTCTTGTCTTTCCTTTGCCTTCCTTCCTCCAATGCTAGAGAGCTCCAAAACTGGACTGGCAAAATGTTATGAGGTAATCCTTAGAAGATTTTTAGAGGCCTCTATTTTCTTCAATTTCCATTATTTTTCCTTAAGTTTCCTCCTCACATGCAACCTCTGACCTTTTTCCTTCCTTTTCTCCTAATTTCCATTATTTGCATAAATAAAATGCCAATTAATTCCTCTTTGCCTTTCTAAAGCCTTTTCCATTTCCTTTTCCAATTTCCCTTAGCCATAATAAACAAAATGAACACCCACACTAGGATTGTTTTCCCAACATTTATCTTGGAATAAGTGTCCCATGACCTTATGTATTATTTTTCCTTTATTAACTTTATTACATGGATTTTTAACCCAACGCTATTACAATACCAGCTACCATATTCCCCTTAATCATGTCCTCTTGTCCATAACTGATTTGTGGTTGTCCCTGTCTCTACAAATCTGATAAACTCTGAAGGAACATTGCGTTGACCTCTGCTTGTTTCTCTTGTTCCATAGCAAGTCTTTCATGTGGCTAAATTTGTTTTTCTTTATCCTCCTTGCAACTTCTGATCCTTGACCTTAGACTTCTCAAGGTATATGTTATGTCACAAGAGTACTCATCTCCTAGCTACTCATCTAATCTATAAGGAGATTCTCATGAACTATAATCGACCATTCTGGTAGTCATCTCTAATCTTCTTTTTCCTATAAGCATGCCATGTCAAATAACCAAATATAAACATAATCAACATACCACCCCAGTGAAGTTCATGGGAAGCTATTTTGTCTGTAAAACCAATCTAGATTATCATGATACATGTATATACATAATCATATCAATATATCGACATCATACATGATAACACTAACCACATATAATGACCTCATTCACAACAACCATAACCATGACAATGTATGCATAATGACATGCATCTAGCCCATCAAGTCCAAGTATTTGAACCATGCTTTGATACCAATCTGTGAGACCCCACCAAACATTTATCCGCTTCTACAAGCCCTTGGGGTAAATGTGAAATAGAGTGCCACTATGACATCACCCAACCTTCTGGCTCTAGTTAAGGAAGTGGGTCCTACAACTGAGACTTACTGACCACAAACTAACATCCAAAAGGGACTACAAATCACCAAAGAGCTGAAGAAACACCCCAAGTGGTCAATCCCTGAATTGGAACTTTGCTTCGTGACCTAGACTCCCAACCACACACTTGACACTACATGCATGTTGTGTAATCCCTCCAACTACACTCACAAGCCTTGCTCCATGTGGTTGTGACCTAAATTTCTTAGTTCATTGCACGTAGTCCTGAGATCTTAGCAACAATTCTAGGCTAGCCTCCATACATCTACCTAGAACTATCTGGGACTTCTCAAAATGATAAATTACATAAGGAAAATGCTAAATATACAAGAATTGAGTAAATACTTGACCTAACTAGGCCTAACCATGACATTCATTTCATCAAACATATAGTGAACATGTGAACTACATGTCATGAGTGCGTATCTAATATTATGTTAGGCCCCTATACTACTAGTGTAACCCCTTATTGTTATTATTACAGCCCCCTTATTATATTGTTGTACCCATGTAGTCCCCATATTGTTACTAATGTGCCCCATAGAAGCCCACTATTGTTATTATTGCACCCTTACATTATTATTGTTATGTCGGCTCTAATTATATTATGACCCCTTAGACTCCTATATATAGCAAGGAGGTCTTGTCATTTGTATCATCAAAGAATTGTTCATTTGTGTAATGTAAAGGAGCTTGCCCCCTCGAAGAGGCTTATTTCTAAGGAAATGATATATCTTAGCTATCTTTTTTGTGACCTGGTTTGATAACATTTGGTATCAAAGCTGTGGATTCTAGGGTTTCACTACCAAACAGGTCATCGTGGAATTTTCACTATAACGTTTTCGCTATGAAGTTTCGGAAGCTACAAGAAAAAAAAAGTTTAGAAGAGATCGGACTGAACCTTGTATCCTAATTTCATATCTTTTTGCGCTATAATTTTGGAGATATGATTTGAGGAAGTTATGGTTTTTTTAAGCTCTAGAATTTCATCTAAAACAGGTCATCGTTGGAGTTTTGCTATAACATTTTCGCTGCAAAGTTTCAAAAGCTACAAAAAAAACCCATTTGAGGAGAAAGTAGTATAAACCTCGGGTCTGAATTTTAGATCTTGGCTCGCTATATTTTAGAATATATGATCTGAAGAATTTAAGGTTTTTGCAGACTCCCAAATTACATCTTAAATAGGTAACCTTGGTAAAATCGTCATAACTTTCTCTGTCAGCATCAGATTGAAATTTCATCAGAAGTTAAAGAAGGACGACTTCCTGTAGCTTTCTGTATATCAGTTTCAGGTACTAAGGTCAAAACAGTGAGACCTAGAATGTTGTACAAATTGTCTCTACTGAAATAGTCTATAATCAAGTCACCGTGGGAGATTTGGCATAACTCTTTCTTGGATAATCAAATTCTGATTAGACTTGCGGGATTAGAAAGAGAACTCAGAGAGCTACCATAGGAAGAAATTTCATAACTTGGAGATTTGAAATTATAGAGTTACAATTGTTTCAAGATTGAGCTCCTAAAATCAAGAAAAATCGAGATGAGGAAGTCTGATGGCAAGGATCTGGTAAATTGGATACTACAGATGGAGAAATATTTTGATCTACATGGTGTACCACTGTTACAAAAGGTATGTATTGCATCTTCATATTTATAACAAGATCAATTTTTATGGTATAAAGGGACTTGTTCTCATAAACCACTTGTTACATGGTCAATTTTCACCGAGGAAATTATAGTACATTATGAGAATACAAAGAGCAACACCTTCTTTAGATCAACACCACAACAATTGGAAGAAAAAAGAGAAAAAGGGCTTTGTTACAATTATGATAAAAAATAAATTAAAGTTCATAAGTGTGCTGAGAAGAAATTATTTTATATTTATTGTGGAGAGGAGGAATAAAAGGATCAAGAAACATCAAAAGAAGAGTATATACACTAGGAACCAACCTCGGAGAAAGAAGAAAAACCACATCTTGTAAAGCACTGGAAAGAATTACCACTCCTAAAACTCTCAAGATAGAAGGACATATCAAGAAGAAAAAGGTTCAAGAAGTGAAAGATCACATCAAGAAAGAAGAAATGAATCCAACCATATCTTGTAATGCATTGGCCGAAATTACCACTCCTCAAACTATCACAATAGAAAGACATATCAAGAAGAAAAAGGTTCAAGCAGTGAAAGATCACGTTGAGGCATCAACAACAAGTTCTCCAACTTTTAAAGGATAACACACTTTAGTACAAAATCAAATGAAACAACAGGCATATCAACATCGTAGTGAAAAATGTTTTTGATGTAGGTGATTGGGTATTTTTACGGCTACACTCAAGCAAGCTATTTATGAGAAGGAAAATGCTCGCAATACTACATGCAATTAAGAAATGGTGACTTACCTAATGGGAACAACATTTCAAGGTAAAAATGGATCATTGATAGTCCTTAATAATTTTTAGAAAAAATATTATCTTTAGAAGAACATAAATATGGGTCACAATTATGTTGGGTTTATACTTTGACATCATCTATAGAAAAGGGAAGCAAAATTTTGTTGCAGATGCACTCTCAAGAAAGGATGAGAATGTGGAAGCATTGTTTTGTGCTATTTCTATTATCCAACCAGATTAGATAAATGAAGCAAGGGATGAATGGAAGAAGGACGAATAAGTGTGGCCACTCATTCAAAAGTTTTAGAAGATCCCAATTCAAGCAATATTGTGAGAACTTGAAGAGGAAGGAAAAATCATAATGGAACATGGAGCAGTGACAGAAACAAGAATCCAATAGCTACAAAATCGATCAATTTCGGATTATCTCATCAAGTGGAAGAACTTACCCACTGAAGATTCTACATGGGAGGACAAGAATTTTATACAGAAGCATCAAGAACTACTCAAGCATTGAGAACAACATTTTTTGAAGGAAAGGGGCAAGTTAGACCCCTATACTACTACTGTAACTCCTTATTGTAATTAGTACAACCCCCTTATTATATTGTTGTACCCATGTATTCCCCATATTGTTACTATTGTGCCCCATAGAAGCCCACTATTGTTATTATTGCGCCCTTACATTATTATTGTTATGTCGGCTCTAATTATATTATGACCCCTTAGACTCCTATATATAGCAAGGAGCTATTGTCATTTGTATCATCGAAGAATTATGCATTTGTGTAATGTAAAGGAGGTTGCCCCCTCAAATAGGCTTATTTCTAAGGCATTGATATATCTTTGCTATATTTTTGTGAGTTGGTTTCGTAACATATTAGGATTCTGAAACTTATCCGAGAATCAATAAGAAGGCCTAATGCCCTCTCATAATAGCTACAAGAACACTTGTTAGCCCATGCATTCATTAACCATCAAATACTTATCAAATCTTGAATAATACCATATCCAAGGAACATTATAGATCCATGCCTATAACCAACATATAACTAGAGTATTAACCATAACAGAACAACCATCAAATTACCATAATAACGAGTACAAGTTCTCATAGATTACAATAGGAAAATAACTTTTATTAACTTATGCAAAAGCTAACGAAGTCGATGACTTCAATGTACCACCTGACCATAGATTAGGTTGAACCAAATATTTATTTAATCTAATCAATCCCATTCCATATTCCAAGCATGAATGTGGGTGTTATAGATCCATTTGGGCACATCACTCCCATCATTCAGATCCATACCATTAGGGCTCATCAAATGCTAATTCAATTGCAACATACCCTGGACAAGTCATCATTTTGAATGTCTCCTTCCGTGAGAGTTCTTTGGCCTAAAGCCCTCCATAATTTCCTCCTTGAGGGACCAGCGTAGCCTTGGACAGGGGTAAGTGCACTTCAGTGTAGGTAGACCCACGTCAAGGTTCTCTACAGAACACCTAGGCCCACTTTGACCTGCACTCGGTGAGATTGAGTGAAATTGACATAGGGTTCTGGGAATATTCATCTTCTGGAGCCATCTAGAATATTCCCACAGTTATCATCTCCTATGGGCTTGAACTTGGATAGGGAATGAGTTAAGTATCCTACTATCCTCTCAATCCTTCCTCCATGGAAACTAACTCTAAGTTTGGAAGGCCATTAAATACCCTCATTTATGACAAAACCCCTCCATTTACCTATAAATTGAGCACTCATCTAAGTGATCAGGGGCTAGACTTTGAGAAATTGTAAGGAGATACTATTGGTGTGAGAATTGAGATTGTAAGTGAGTAGTGTTATGCTATCAAAGTGTTGTGTTATTGATGTGATGTTGGTGGGAACCCAAGCTAGAAGAGTGACAATGGATTAGACTTCATGGTTGTAATTCTTCCTTCTACTTAATAAAGTTGTTTACACTGTTTTTCATATGCTTATCTTAGTATATGATGTTTATATGTGTGAATGTATCTGATTTCATTTACTTATATTCGATAGATCTCTTTCTTTGATTGGTTCTCTATCTTCTATTTATGCTTGTAGGTACTTTTTGAGTGAATAAAGTTCAAGAAGGAGCAACGGGAATCATACAAAGGAAAGTGAAAGAACAAGTAGGTCATTTGATTCCTTTGTCTTATTTATCATCTATAGAAAAAGGATAAGTGCTTTAAATATGTTGTTCTAGGTATATCTATCTACCTAGGGAATTAGTATTTATCCGTAGATGCAAAATTCCTCATAATGAATTGGCGAATCCGTTGGAGAATGATCATTGTTCTGTGTAGTTTACCTTCATCCTAGTACATGCTAGTAGACCTTACTTGCTTCCATTGATCTTCTTTCAGCCTCTTTGAAGTTTTTTTTGGTGAAAATTGTGCTTATAAGCCCCTAAGATGACCTCTCTAGCACCAACACAGGCTTGGTCTAGAGACAAAGCATTGTAGAGCACCTTGGCTTGAGGACAGTGCTCTGAAGCACACTGTCTCCCATTCAAGGCTGCACTGATCCTCCTTAGGACAAAAATCCCTCCTTTGAAGTGTCCTTTTGCCAAATTTCCTTTTGCTTCTACTTGTTGAATGATCAATGATGCTTGGGTCTCTGAAATCAATTTGTGCTTCCTTTGCCAACCCTAATTTGTCCTTGATTGTTTAGTGTTTCGTAAATGATTTCTTTATCACTATCAATTCATTGTCAAAGTTAGTTTGTAGTCAATTGATCTTTGTTCAAAAGAAAGTGTCATAGAAGTCTTCATTTCATTCAAAATAGAACTGTCTTAAAGTCTTCGTTCTTGCAAAAACATTGATTGATTGTATGTGCATTAGTTTCCTTTTTGTTCATCACAACATTAAGGGAATTGAAAAGAAAAAATTGCATTGTGCATTAAAAGAGTTTGTGTGTTCTCATAGGAATAGTTTATGGAAATTGCATTAGATGTGTTCTTTGTTCTTTGATTACAAGAATCTGATTGCTCTATCCCTACTAACTAAGGTTTTCATTGTCAAAATTGAATGAAAAGAATGCTTATCATATAAGTTGCATTCTAGGAATTGAAAATACAGCACGTGGTGAACCTTGAAAGGAAAATTCTTAATCAATATGAACTTAAAATTAATATCAATTAACCTAATGGATCATTGTCATCTAACGGAAAACATTTAGAGGTTCTAGGCTAGAGACATGTTCCAGCACTGTAAAACATAGCAGTTATGGCTAACATGCTTGCGATACATTCTGAGTGTGATACTTCATTCCATGTACATGAGTATATCGTAGCTCGTCCATGTACCTTTGGTTATATAGGGCAGTGTTACAGTACATAAAGTATATGGCAATGCTCACACTGTGCGGTTTTGCATTAGACAGTGCTAATACGAATTGGGACTCCACGTACTTCGGGTATATATGGGAGGAAAACACTAGGTTTCTATCCATCCTTAGTTAACTGATTTGGCCACCTTGTACATTGTGATACATCGAATATAGCATTCAGGGAGGTTGCCTACCCATACTTCTTGGTTCGCTAGGAGGTATTCTACAGTTCACAGTTGCTTCGTAAACCTTTTTTCCTAGTTTACCCTTTTTTTGTTTATTTCATTTTTGTAATAAAATCAATCAAGAATCATGGAGGAAAATCAACCCTTAGCCCATCGTTCATAGAGAGCAGTGAGTAAACTGCCTTTATTGCCCGAAGCTACACCTATCTGGTCGAAGCAGACTCCTTTGACTGGATCCAGTACTTCACAAGCTTATGTTTCTTCATCTAAATTACCAGAAACGCCTATACCAGTAAGTACTATGACCCCAATTACTCCTACGATTATTGGTACATCTGTTACTAAAGTGGAATCTCCACAATTACTTAAGGAAACTAAAATCAAATCTAGTGAAACGGTAACCCAAGTTGTTCAACAACAAGTTGATTCTCAATTCGAAGTTGTTCAAGAATAAATTACTTTTGAACTTGAATCTGTTCAACCAGAGGTGGATCCTGAACCCATCACTATTCAATTAGAAGTTACTTCTGAACCAAAATTTGTTCATGAAGCCCAACTGAACCTGCTATTTTACTAGAACATTTGGATCTTGAGGTTGAACGATAAGAAGTTGTTACCTTACTAGAAGACGATCAGCCGGTACATCCTTAGACATCCGTAACTATCGATACTTCCTCTTTATCTCAACAAAAAATACCAGAAATCTATTATGGACCATGTGGTGAAATTATTCCACCTGGTTTGATTTCGATAGAAGAGGAACCTGAGGTAGAATCGCCCAGAACTACATTCTATTTGGGAACTGGACTTTATCTATATCCTTATACTCCTTGTTTTATTGCTCCTTTTGATCCTGACTACTTTCAAACACCCATTGATTCATTAGGAAACTTATTTGGACATTTGACTATGGAAGAGTCAACATCCCAAACCTTACCATCTGTTACGACTAGAGCATAATCTTCTTTCGCAACCTCTTCAATGTTTACTATGACACCTGATTCACACTTATATCCTATTCCATCCATCCCATTGGGTCATATCGGGAACCCACTCAGGTGTTGCTTCAAGCCCTTGGTCTTCACCAATGTCCTCTACTAGAATTTTATCTGGTTCCTCATTAACGAATATCGAACAGTTGGACCCATCAAGTTCACATCAAGCTGGTTCATCTGGTTATCATCCTATGTATCCACTTTACACTAGACTACCCCCATACAAAGAACAATATGCACATTCTCCTTATCCTCCATTTTCTGGGGGGCAACCATATGTCGATATGTCATCATCTTTAGGTTAGCCTGGAATGACTATCTGACAGTGGCAGCCAACCATGTCTGTTCAACCTAGGCTTGTGTATCCATCACAGCCTATGCAATCTATATCATCCATACCTACTGCACCTATTATTATAGTTGTACCACAGTCACAAGCTCAGATTTTTGTATCTCAACCCGTACAAGCTGGCCCTTCAACCTCATACCCCCCAAGTTTTAGGTATATAGATCCAACCTTCTCAGGCAGTTTTACAACAACCAATTGTGTCTGGAGTCCAACAACTTCAAGCTAGTTTTCCCTTTACTGGAATGACTTAGACTTACACTAGTTTAGTGTATTCACAACCTGGTCAACCTTACATTGGTGGGCAACAACAACTGTTAAATCAACAACCCTTGTACCAACAACAACAATAGTTGCTTCAACATCCTTGGTAGCCCCAATATCAACAACAATAATTCTAGCAATGCCAACCTCAACATGGACTTGGACAACAAGCTTATGCTGGGTTTGGTCAGCAGCAAGTTTACCCAGGTCCTGGTCAACAAGTCTATGCTAGATTTTGACAACATAAAATTTACCCTGGTGCACAACAACAACCTTACATTGGATTTTCTCAAAAAAATTACTCATATCAAGGTTACCAACAACAGATGGCTTATTTTGGTATGCAAAGGCCCATTGCCCAGGAAATCCCATATTACCCTAGATATGCTCAACCTGACCTCAATAGACAGTTGCCTTTCGTTGCGACACTTGAGTTACCAGATCTAAATTGACTCACCAATGACCCAATTCTTTATGCCCCTTGGTGGCTAGTGATTCATCATAAGTTACCTTCTAATATTTCAAAATTCAATGGAAACCCTGGAGAAGACTTGTCCAACCATGTCATGACTTTTCATTTATGGTGTTTCTCAAACTCCTTGAATGATGATTCTATTAGACTTTAAATTTTCCAAAGAACACTTATTGGTCTAGCTGTGAAGTGGTACATTGAGTTACCATGAGCTTCTTTTGATAACTTGACTACCTTAGCTACCACATTTTTAACCCACTTCCAGTTACCCATATGATATGAAACTGGAATGGAACTATTAACCAACTTCAAACAGACTACTGCTACTCATATCTCTGATCATATTCATGAGTGGCATCGTCGTCGTCAAATGGTTAAAACTTTTGTTGTTGATCAGCTTTTGGTTGAGTAGTTTATAAAATTCTTGCTACCATCTATCACTCAAGATGTGGTGAATGGTGGAGTTATCACAGAAGAGCAAGTAATTGCTCGTGCCCGATATTTGGACTTGATTTATACACAGTCTAGTACGCTTTATGACAAGATATCGAATGCACCCCAACCAGCTTTCACTATTCCTCCACCACCATCGAGTAAGGACTCTCATGCTAGTGAGGGTGTGATTGGTTCTTCGAGCACATAAATGGCAGGTAGACCATCTGGTAAAACACTTGTCATTTCCAATCAAAATACAAATGCACCTAATAACACTCTTGCTTCTGAAATCAATGTCGTGTCATCTGACAAGGGCAAGAATGAAAAGCAGCCAGGAAGTAAGAAGAAGGGGAAAAACAAGAAGAAACAAAATAATTCCCCTCAAGAGAAATCATTTGATTCCTCTCCTTCAGCTAGGAAACCTCGTTACCCATGTTTTATCTGTAACGATGAGAATTTTACACGAGATTTTCCTCACCACAACAAAGTCTCAAAACTTCTGAAGGCTTCTAATACATCTGTGGTATCAACTGATCTTTTTCCAAAACCAAAGACAAATATGGTTGCGACAGACCATGCTTCCACTTACCAAGTGCTTATGCTATCCATCTCTAAGCCAAAAGATGATGCTTTGGTGTCAACACGAAGTAAAGATTATGTAAATCAACCATTGTCGTCGAATAACCAGGCTAATCAACCTAATCCTTCGAATTCAACTTCGAATGATCCTATCCCACCACCTATTACACCAGAGTTAACAATAAAATCACCTAAGGGAGTTGTACATAAATCGACATTTAATCCTCGGGCATGAGCTACATAGAATTATAATATAGTAGAAGATTTGGCTTAGTCACGTTCTGCTATGTCTATGGTCGAGGTACTTCAGAACTGACCCTCCCAAAAGATGGCTTTATTTTCTACAATTGGTGGAATCGATCCTATTGATTCCAATCTTGTGGTTTTTAACCATGTGGGTTATATGCCACAATTACCAGCATAATTAGCACTCTTGATTCAAGTAGATGCCTTGAATAAACTTGCTCATCGAACCATTATTGATGAGGGGGCATCTACTTGTATAATGTCTATGAGTTATTGGAAAACAATTGGCTCAACACCTTTATCACATTCACCAACAACATTAAGAGCTTTTGATGGTCACACATATACGCCTTGTGGGATATTGAGTAATTTGCAAATTGAACTAGGAGGCAAAACGATAACTGTTGAAGTTGAGGTTGTTGATGGACCCCTTGACTATACACTTTGTTAGGAATACCATGGGTTTATGCTATGGTTTTGTGGTTTCAACATACTTTCGTATGATTGCATTCCCTCATAAGGGTGGAATCACAGTTATCAACCAAATCGCCTTCTTCACCTCTAGTTCACAGGCTACTAGAAGCATTCTGTTGGTACATAGACCACCATTATCTCTCCAAAACATTGGTGTAGGTCTCTTTAAATATTCTTCCCTAATGGGTACTTTTTCACTATCACCACCATCAAATTTGGAAGAAGTGGCAAAATTTTAGACTTGCAACATGATATCTTCCACTTCATCTAACTTAAGGAAGATTACCATTAGTTTTGAAGTTGATATTAGTAATGAAATCATGCCACTAAGCCTTATTAAGCTAGCATAGCAATCAATTTTTCTGGCTTGCGTGGAAAACCCAAATCCATCTTCATCAATTGTATGGGTAGATCATTCATTAGAATATGGTACTTCCTCCAATCCTTTTTCACGTATATTTTCTACTGATGAAGGAATCATCCAATCAATGATGACGGAAGTAGAACCATTCGAATATTATCATCATTGTTCCCATCTTCCAAATCACAAACAAGATTATTCAAATGAAATCAATCACCCTTCAGCTGTCGATTTCCTTTTGAATTCTGTTTTCATAGATACAGTAGATTTCGAGTGAAACTTGTCAAATATCGAAGAAACTTTTTCCATCAATATTTTGACCAAACCTAACATTGTAGAAAACATTCATGTTGGCAAATATTCTTCTTCATAAGAGTTTGATATTTACCATGCTCTCTTTCGTGAATTTCGAGATATATTTGCACGGTCAAACGACGAGATGCTAGGAATTGACTCTAGTATAGTTGGACATGAAATCAAAATGTATCCTAATGTCAAACTAGTGTGACAGCACCTCCGTCTTGTTCATCGAAAGAAGGATGTTGTTATTAAAATAAATTTTGAAAAACTTTTGCATGTTGGTTTCATTTACCCTGCTCCTCTTACTGATTGGGTTTCTAATATTGTTCCTGTCATGAAGAAACAAGGGACAATACGAGTGTGCATCGATTATAGGGATGTTAATTAGGCTTGTCCAAAAGACAATTATCCTACTCCCTTTATCAACTAGATAATTGATGAATGTGCCAGATGTGAAATATTATCATTTATGGATGATTTTTCTGGCTATAATCAAATCAATATCTGCCCAGAGGACCAATCTAAAATTGTTTTTATTTGTCCATGGGGCACATTTGCTTATAGGAAACTACCTTTCGGTTTGAAGAATGCAGGGCAACATTTCAGAGGGAAATGAACTATGCCTTCCATGACATCAAACATATTTTTCAACCATACCTTGATGATTTACCTGCTCATTCACAAAAGTGGTTTGATCACCCGCAACATTTGAGAGCTATATTTTTATTGTGCCGACACTAAAAAATACAATTCAATCCACACAAATGTGTATTTTGTGTTGGTTCTATTCATTTTCTTGGATTTTTAGTGTCTAAGGAGGGAATTCAACTCTATTCACATAAGGTTTAGGCAATCCTTGATTTGCCTCCACCTTCTAATCTATTACAGTTACAAAGACTCCAAGGGAAGGCCAACTTTCTGAGGAGGTTCATTCCCAATTACGCTGAAATGGCTAAAGAATTTACTCATTTATTGGAAAAGGGCATACCCTTCCATTGGGATCAGCTTGCACAGGATTCCTTTGATGCTCTTAAAGATACCTTGATTAGAGCCTCATTAATGTATTCCCCAAATTATCAAAAGGATTACTTCTTGTATCTCGTTGCTGCAAATAAAACCATTGGAATGTCTTTAGTCCAAGAATAATATGGGATTGAATATCCAATATATTATTTGAGCTGCAATTCAATGATACAAAAGTTAAGTACTCTTACGTCGAAAAGTTGTCTTTGGTTACTATTCAAGATGTACAGAGATTTCGCCACTATATCCTGCTCTGGAAGACCACTGTCGTTTCAGATTGCAACCCTATGACATATATTTTGTCACGTCAATTGCTGGGGGGGAAATACTCAAAATGGATCGTCATTTTACATGAGTTTAATTTGGAATTCATCAAATCCAAATCAAATAAATCTCTAGTCTTCGTCAAACTTCTTTGTGACCTTCCCTCGAATACCATTGATTCAACATTACAACCATCAATTCTGGACAAGTCTTTGTTCCTGATTTCATCATCTAATGCATGGTATGGAGATATATTGTTTTATCTCTAGAACCAAACTTTCTGTCCAGATACCTTTCGCTCGTAATAACGACATATACGATACCAAGCCAAATATTATTTTATTGTTGGTGACACTCTTTATCTTCGTGGTATTGATATGATTTTATGAAGGTGCCTCACTCATGAGGAAGCCAAGAAAGTTTTGAATGATTTCCATTCAAGTGCTTGTGGTGGACACTTATCTAGTTATGCTACCATGCAGAGAATTCTCTGTGCTAGTTACTTCTGGCCTACTATATTCAAAGATTGTATAATTGTTGTCAGAAGTTATCATGCATGCTAGATATATAACCGTAATCTAGATTACCACCTGCACCATTGCATCTTGTCGTCGATGTTGGACCATTCACCAAATGGGGCATTGACTTCATGACATGTAACCCCACCTTGGCCGAGGGGCATGGGTACATTATAGTCATTGTTGACTATTTTACAAATGGGTCGAGGTGATGCCAACATTAAACAACAGTGGCGAGAAAACTGCACTTTTCTTTTTCAACCACGTGGTTGCCTATTTTGGTGTACCATAGGCTATAGTTACAGTTAATGGGTCACATTTTTGCAATCACATGATGGCTGAGTTGACTACCAAGTTAGGAATTTCACATGATAGTTCTACCCCTTATTATCCACAAGCGAACGGACAAGTTGAGGCTATCAACAAAGTCCTGAAGATAATGCTTCAAATAATGATAGGGGTTCATAAACGAAACTAGCATTTAATCCTATACTATGCCTTGTGGCATATCGAACCTTGGTGAGAAATGCAATTGGATTCACACCCTTTCAATTGGTGTATAGTCTTGAGGCAATCTTGTCGATACAATGTGAAATTTCATCTTTTAAACTCGTGATTAACCTGTTACCCGACACTTTTGAAGAAGAAGCATGTTTCTTGGAACTTATCCATCTTGATGAAACCTGCGCGTGAAGTCGTATTGGCTAATGAAGCACATAAGAAATGAATCAAGGCGCAATATGATAGAAATGTCAAGCCTGGTGTTTTCTCAGAAGGAGACCTGGTCTTGCTTTACGATCAGGAAGCTGATAAACTAGGAGCGGAAAAGTTTGAACCACTTTGGATGGGTCCTTATATTGTTAAGCATGTTTTAGCAAAAGGTGCCTACGAGTTGGTGGATTATGATGGAATTCCATTGTCATAGCCACGAAATGGGCTATATCTCAAGTGTTACTATGCTTAATTGAGTGTAGTAAAAATCATTGTATATATGCTTTAATTGCATGTGTGTGTGTCAATGTGTCTTTTAGAGTTTTTATGTGGTTAAGTAATCCTCTTTGCATTTGTTGTAGATGTCAGAACCTTTGGAACCATTTGTTGGTTATGTCGATGGTGCTAGTGTTAGTATTATGACATAGGTTTGGCACTATGGCATAGGTGTTGTCCTTGATGGCAACTCACTCAGATGGAAGATCTCAGTTCAAGCTCTCAAAATGGAAGAAAAATACATATACGCAGGTTCATATTAACCAGTTTGCATATACACGCAGGTTTGATGATCAAAGTTGTGTATGCGTATACAAGCACTTTCATGCACCAAAAAGTGCGTACATGTTGGAAAGCTTATTTTTGGGTCCATGGTATTTGGACCTATGGTTTTGGACCTTAGTATTTTGTCCGAAGTATTGAACCTAGGTATTGGGTCCCTAGTATTGGTTCTCAATGGTTTTGGACCATGGTTTGAGTAAGGCCTAAGACTATAAAAGAGGAAGGAGATCATTTGACAAAGGTATTAACTTAAGCATTGAATATCTTATGAAGAGTAAGATCTAGATTACTAATCATTGGGTTATAGTGCATAACTAGATCTGAATTAAGGAGGAACCTGAGCGCTAAAAGATGGATAAGTTCTAATGATGGGTCGAGATCTTAAGGCTTGAATAGTAGTATAATTGTGTGATTTTTGTTCTATTATAATTTGTGCATGATTAGAACTATAAATCTAATAATCTAGGTATATCTGATGTCTAATTAAGTGAAAAGGGGTAAAATATCTTTTATAAATCTGTACGCAGGTTTGGCACATCAGAGGTGTGTATACTCGCGAGTTCAGCAAGTGAATACAGCGTATACGCTGGTTGGTCTTAAGACATCTGCGTATGTACGCAGGGTTCTGCATATTTAAGTAGCGTACATCTCATGAAATATGTTTAAGCTACTTTTGTTTATTGTTGCAGTGTTCTGGGTTCAGAATTGGTGTCTGGTTACTATTATTATTTTTCTAGTTACAACATTCTGAGAAGTGATTGGTTGATTCAGAATTGGTTTGTACAAAGGAGATAGGTTGATGAAAATATAATTAATGTTTGATTGATGTTATTCATGGATCCAATCTGAAAATTTATGAAACGTGGTCCCTGGAAGAAAAGAGAAGGTTGTAGCCTTCTGTAGGTCAGCACCTATGTACTAGTATCTCAGCTAGTACAAGAGCTAAGGGGGTTGTAGCTCCCTGGAGAATGAGAGAGGGTTGTAGCCTTCTGTAGGTAGCAGCCTGCGTACTGGTATAAGATGACACTAGTACAAAAACATTGTAAAAAGAAGTTTCTAATTAAAAGAGGATAAAGACGAATTGTAGCAGGTGGTTTTCACCCACATTGGGTTTCCACCTTACATCTTGGTGGCCATGTGTATTTCTTATGTGTGTTGATTTGTTCTACTTTACTGCTCTTGTTTACTGTTAATAATGTTCTGATGCACTCATTAAAAAGCAACTAACTGAATAATAAGTTTACTGGATATACGCTTGTTGCATTACACACAGTTGCGTATACATGCGTTTTTCCTTTACTGAAGTAGCGTATATGAATCTAAATATGGAAATGAAAAAGTTTTATTGATTTAAATAATATTGATTCACCCCCCTCTTAGTATTATTTCCAACAATTGGTATCAGAGCAACTCCTTCAGAAGAAGCTTGATCGCTTGAAGGAAGATCTATCATCATGAACAACCACAAAAAGAGGCATCGAGCAGGCCACCAATTTTTGATGGGAGCAACTTTGTCTATTGGAAGGTAAGAATCACAGCCTATCTTCAATCTCTTGGTACAGAAGTCTAGGATATCGTGGAAACAGGATACACATTTCCATCAACAACTCCTACAGATATGGCTGGTAAGAAGCGGTATGAAACAAATGCAAAGGCTGTCAATACTCTATTACGGAGTCTATCTCAATCAGAATTCGTCAAGGTTATGCAGCTCAAAACCGCAAAAGAAATATGGGACAATATCGTTCTGAGCTATTAAGGAGATGATCAGGTAAAATGAGCAAAACTATCTTAGAATTCAATATGAAAATCTCAAAATGCACATTAATGAAAGTGTGGCTAACTATTTCTTGCGTATAGATGAGATTGTAAATTGTATGAAAAACTTGGATGAAGAAATAAAAGAAGTTGTTTCAGTTGAAAAGGTTCTAAGATCTTTGCCTTCTAAGTTTGAATCAAAAGTTTATGCCATAGAAGAAAAATAGAATCTATAGAGCATTACCATGTCATAACTGCACAGAATCCTAACTGCTTACGAAATGAGAAAAGGGGGACCATCAGACAAGAGAGAAGTCACATTCAAAGCCTCAAGAAAAGGAGATTACAATGACTTAGGACATATGTCAGAAGAAGAGGAAGTATCAAACTTTGTCAAGAATCTTCAACGGTGTTCGGGAAGATTTAGAGATAAGCTACCTTTCAAATGTTTTGCTTGTGGAAGAGTCGGTCACTATGCTTCCAAGTGTCCTCATAAAGATAAGCTTGACAAAGGTAAGGAACCCGTTAGATGGAACAAAAAATAGAATATAAGTAAGAAGAGCTATTATACACATGAAGATAGTGATGGATTTTCAAATAGTGATGAAGATGAACAATGCAATGATTATAGACTTTTGATGGCCTTTGAAGATGATGATTTCTTGGATGCTATAGATGAAGAAGGTCTTTATGAAGAAATTTCTAAACTTAAAATTTGTTTGGAGGAAAAGAATATGATTATATATACTCTAACATTCCAACTTGCTGAAAGAGAAAAACACAATGAAAAGTTAGAATGTGAAATTGTGGGACTTAGAAAAGATATTAAGAAATCAAAAGCTCTTAATCTTAGATTTGCTAAAGGATTTGAAACTTTAGATGAGATTATCAAAGTTCAGTATTCTCCTCTAATCAAGATGGGTCTTGGATATACTGAAGAAGCATCTCAAGCACAGAAGCCATCCACCTCCAAAAGTTATCTTGATGTAGCAAGGAGAAGTGAACAGGTTGACAATTGATAGCCAAAGCATAATGGAGATCACCAGGTAAATCAGGGACAAATTACTTCAAGAATGAACAAAGACTATCAATTAAATCGGGGGTAGTCTACTTCAAGGATGAATAGAAGCTACAAACCACAGGTAAATCATTCTCAATTTTCCTCAAGAATGGATGTCAATGGAAACTACAATCATTTGGTCGATAGGTTTGATAATTTCAGGAATTTCTTCAATGGCCAATGTTTCTCTTGTCATAATTTTGGTCACAAAGCTGCTCAATGTGTTGCCTACAAGACCATCATGACTAGAGAAGCTCAAAAACAAAGGAGTATGACTGGGATCATGAAAAGGACCTACAATATCTTTTCTGCTCTTGAAAATGAAATAAAATGTTCTATTTGTAACAACTTCGGTCATGAAGATTCTGAATGCATGAGTAGGTTTTGACAATCAACTTAGAAGGAGCAAGCTTCATTAAATCCCAAAAAATGGAGAAAGAAAGATCCGCAACCAGAAAGATGTGGTATAGCCTTATATGCGGAAGGGCAGGAAAATCAGTGGTACATCGATAGTGGATGCTCGAAACATATGACAGGTGATAAATAAAAACTTCAATCATATAGTGCCTTAGGAAAGGAAAGGAAGGTCTCATTTGGAAATAACACCCCTGCACTCATAAAAGGTAAAGGTTCTGTTATTTTGAAAGAAAAGGTCAAAGCAGGAAATATTATGTATGTTGATGGCTTAAAGCATAATTTATTGAGTGTCAGCCAAATGTGTGATCAAGGAAATGAGGTAATATCTCGATCAAATGGATGTATTGTTCGTGAGCTTGATACAGGAGAAATAGTGATCAAAGGCATAAGAACTACGAATAATTTATACATACTCAAGGGAGGACAACAATAATGCTATCTAAGCAAGAATGATGAACACTAGCTATGGCACATAAGATTGGGTCATCTAAGTTTCTCTTAGATAAGGAAAGCATGCAAATATTAGGCGGTTCGTGATCTCCCTGACATCAAAATTCCAGACAATACAATATGCAAATCATGTCAGTTTGGTAAGTAAACCAGAACTAATTTCCCTGAGAAGGAAGGATCATCTAGCAGGCAACTTGAACTTGTCCATACTGATGTATGTGGTCCATCTAGGAAAAGGCCACCTCGAGGAGAAGAATACTTTATATTGTTCATTGAAGACTTTTTCAGGATGTGTTGGATAGGACTTATGAAGCATAAAGATGAAGCTTTCAAAAAGTTCAAAGCATTCAAAGCCTTGGTTGAAAACAAATGAGATCGCAAAATCAAATGCCTCAGGTCTAATCGAGGAGGGGAATTTACCTTGGATGAATTTTTCAATTTTTGTGAAGAACATGGAATAAGAAGAGAATTCTCTACTGCAAGAACTCCTCAACAAAATGGAGTAGTGGAATGGATGAATAGAATGGTTCAACAAATGGCTCGTGCTATGCTTGATGAGTCTAGAACTCCTGCAACCTTCTCGAGTGAAGCTGCATTTGCTGCAATTACTATTCTCAACAAGACAAACTTTCGGGTAAACAACACTCAAACTCCTCATGAACTTTGGTATGGTAAGACTCCAACAGTAAAATACTTCAAAATTTTTTGAAGCAAATGCTACATCAAAAGGACTGATGAAAACCTTGGAAAGTTTGAACCTAGAGTAGATGAAGGAATTCTCCTTGGTTACTCTCCCCACAGCAAAGCATATAAGTGTTACAATTAAAAACTTGGAAAAATTGTTGAAAGTATTGATGTAGTGGTTGATGAAGAAGGAAGCATTCCTAGGCAGGTAAAATCCAAAGATTTTGAAGATGATGAAGACAAACCTTCAACATCAAATCAGACTTATGATGAAGAAGAAACTCATGAGCCACCAGAAGAACAAATAAGGATAGAAGAAAAGACTCCATCCAGGTATGTTCAGAAGAATCATCTAGAAACTCAAATTTTGGGGCAAAAAGAGGCAGGTGTACAAACAAGAAGAACTATTTCAGAAGCTTCAAGCTATCTAGCATTTCTCTCCTCCACTGAACCACAAAATGTAAATGAAGCATGCAAAGATGAATGCTGGGTCAAGGCCATGAATGAAGAACTGGAGCATATTGAAAAGAATAAAACTTGAGAGTTGGTTCCTAGACCAAATGATAAGAATGTCATAGGGAAAAAATGGATATTCAAAAGCAAGCTGAATGAAAATGGATATGTTATTAGAAACAAGGCCAGACTTGTTTGTAAAGGGTATGCATAACAAGAAGGTATAGACTTTGAAGAAAATTTTGCACCAGTCACTAGACTTGAGGCCATAAGAACGTTCCTTTCTCTTTCTAGCTTTCAGAAGTTCAAAGTATTTCAAATGGACGTGAAATTTTCCTTTATGAATGGAGACATGGATGAAGAAGTGTATATTGAGCAACCAGATGTGTTTATCTTTGGAAATGATCCAAAACTTGTATGCAGACTCAAAAAGGCTCTCTATGGCCTTAAACAGGCACTAAGGGCTTGGTATTATCGGTTGGACAAGTACCTCCATCAACAAGGTTTTACAAAAGGATCAACCGATAGCAATCTATATATAAAAATTGACAATGATAAGTTGCTAATACTTGTAGTGTATGTTGATCATATCATCTTTGGTAGCAATGAAGAAGACATGATTCAGAACTTTACCTTGGTGATGCAAAAAGAATTTGAAATGTCCCTGCTTGGTGAGCTCACATATTTTCTTGGTTTACAAGTCCAACAAAACAAGGATCATATTTTTATATCACAAACCAAGTATATCAAGTAGATCTTGAAGAAAATGGGATGGAGGATTCAAAACTAGTATGTACCCCTATGGTAACAGGATGCAGCCTCAGCGCAAATGATGAATCAGTAGTAGTACTCAACCAACCTATAGATCCATGATTGGTAGTTTTCTCTATCTAACAGGTACCCGACCATACATTATGCATGCAGTGGGAATAGTTGGAAGATTTCAGGCAAATCCAAAGGAAAATCATCTTCAAGCAGTTAAGAGAATTTTCAAGTATCTTCAAGGAACTCAAAACTATGGCCTATGGTATCTTAGATGTACGGATCTCACACTTCATGCATATATTGATGCAGATTGGGCAGGAAGCGTGGATGACAAAAAAATCACTAGCGGTGGTGCATTCTTCATGGGTTCTAGATTAGTATCTTGGTTTAGCAAGAAACAAAGTTCAATTGCATTATCTACAGCTGAAGCAGAATATGTAGCTGCTACATCTTGCTACACACAACTCCTTTGGATGATGCAAACATTGCAAGACATTCAAATCATTTGTACTCCACCTATCTCCATTTTTTGTGATAATACAAGTGCAATCAGTATTTCAAAGAATCCAATCATGCATTCGAAGACCAAGCACATACCTATCAAATATCATTTTCTCCAGGAACAAGTGCTTGAACAAAAGGTCAAATTGGAGTATGTCCCCTCCAAAGAACAAGTTGCTGATATATTCACGAAACCACTGCCCAGGGAGACATTTGAATACACCAGACGAAAGCTGGGGGTAGTTGATGCAGCATCTTGCTGTTGAAATTATTTGTTTCAAAGAAAAGTGGTTGTATGCAAGTTTCATGAGGAGTATCCACATACATACGCTGGTTTCTATGGATATAGTCACGTATATGTTAGTTTGAAGGAGGGATGGACTCAAGTGAAAAGAGTTTGATATGGGTCTAACAGAGACCATCTGGCACAGGTTCAGAGAGAGCATATATACTTCTAATAATGCATTGTTGGCATTATCTTAGAAGATCTTGGTTCAATTTCACAGTTGTTTATGGCTTCAAGTAGAACAAGTGTAGAGGGAGAACATGGTTGGTGGTCTGAATGATGATTGATAGATGTTGCTGATGATAGTTGTTGATCACTATCATGGTCTTGTTGTAGATATTTCATCTCTATGTCATGTATTTATTTTCTTATTAAGGTCATGTAACGAGCTATTTTGGTTTCCTCGCTATGCCTTGGATGGACGATGTAATTTTCTTCTGTAAACTTTTGATGTATCCCCACTTGGGTGGGTAGATGAGTCAATATTGATATATCTCCGCTTGGTTCGAAGATGTATGTATGTATGAGTCTTTAGTGATAGGAAGGTCATTTATGACGTATAAAGTCATGTATCTTTTGTAGAACATGTTCTTGCAGACCTTGCCTACAGTCAGGCGGAGCATGGATAGCACTGTAAAGTAGAGATTTTAGCATATACTCAAGCGGAGCATAACCCTTTGCACTTGATGATAAAGGGGGAGAATGACTTTGAGTGACTTGGGGTTGCCATCAAGTCCAAAGGGGGAGATTGTTGGCATTATGACATAGGTTTGGTGCTATGACACAGGTGTTGTCCTTGATGGCAACTCACTCAAATGATAGATCATGGTTCAGTCTCTCAGAATAAAAGAAAAAGAGATATACAAAGTTTACTCTTAACCAAGTCGCGTATACATGCGGGTTTGATGATCAAAAGGCATGTATACGTATGCATGTACTTTCATGCAAGAGAAAGCACTTACATGTGGGAAAACTTATTTTTGGTCCAGGATATTTAGTCGTTGGTATTTGGACCAATGGTTTTGGACCATGGTATCTCGTCTGAAGTGTTGAACTGAGGTATTGGGTTCTTGGTATTGATTCTCTATGGTTTTGGACCATGGTATTGTGTAAGGCCTAAGACTATAAAAGGGGAAGGAGATCATTAGGCAAAGATATTCACTTAAGTATTGAATATCTTATGAAGATCAATATCTAGAATTGGGTTATGGTGCATAGCTGGATCTGAACCAAAGAGGAACCTGAACGTTAAAAGAAGGACAAGTTCTATTGATGGGTCAAGATCTTAAGGCTTGAATAGTAATATCTATATCTGATTTTGATCTGTTATATTTGGCACATGACTTGATCTACAAATATGATAATCTGGGTATAACTGATGTCTGAATAAGTGAAAAGGGTAAATTAACTTTTATAGATCTGTACGCAGGTTAGACACAGAAGAGGCCTATACACACACTGGTTCAGTAAGTCAAAATAACGTATACACCGGTTGGCATTAATACATCAACGTATGCACGCAGGTTCTGCATATTGAAGTAGTGTACATCTCATGAAATATGTTTTAGCTACTTCTGCTTATTGTTACAGTATTCTGGGTTCAGGATTGGTGTCTAGTTACTGTTATTATTGTCTGGGTACAACATTCAGAGAAGTAATTGTTTGATTTAGTTTTGGTTGGTGCAAGGAGATTGATTGATGCAGATAGATTTGATGTTTGATTGATGTCATTAATGGATCTAGTCTGAAAATTTATGAAACGTGGTCCCTGGAAGAAAAGAGAAGGTTGTAGTCTTCTGTAGGTCAGCACCTACATATTAGTACCTCAGCTAGTACAAGACCTAAGGTGATTGTAGCTCCCTTCCAAGAGAAGTTGGAGAACAAGAGAAGGTTGTAGCTTTCTACAGGTAGCAGCCCTACGTACTGGTGTAAGACTGCACCAGTACAAAATCATTGTAAAAAGAAGTTTCTAATTAAAAGAAGATAGAGACGAATTACAGCAAGTGGTTTTCACCCACATTGGGTTTCCACCTTATATCTTGTTGTTCATGTTCGTTTCTTATGTGTGATGATTTGTTCTACTTTACTACTTCTGATTACTCTTCATAGTGTTAATAATGTTCTAGTGCACTCACTAAGAAGCAACTAACTGAATTATAAGTTTACTGGATATACGCTTGTTGCATTACACACAGTTGTGTATACCCATGGTTTTCCTTAACTGAAGTAGCATATATGAATCTGAATATGGAAATGAAAAAGTTATATTGATTTGATAATATTGATTCAGCCCCCTCTTAGTATTATTTCCAACACCCCTTTATTGTTATTGTTGTGGCCCATAGAATCCCACTATTGTTATTTTTGTGCTCTTACATTATTATTGTTATGTAGGCTCTCATTATATTGTGACCCCTTAGTCTCTTATATATGCAAAGGAGCTCTTGTCATTTGTATCATTGAATAATTATTCATTTATGTAATGTAAAGGAGGTTTCCCCCATGAAGAGGATAATTTTTAAGTCGATCTATCATTTTGTGAGTTGGGTGCATAACATTGAGAAAAGGAGATAAAGGAAGAAGCTTGCAAGGTGATTTAGGAAGTAACCTCCTTTTTGAGGATTTTTTAGCACCATTTCTCAAATAATTCTCTCCAAGCATTTTAATTTATTGTGTCTCTTCTACATTCACCAGTCAATAAAGGGAGCCCTTTTCCATTACTTTGTTAATATGTTTACTTCATCAAGCATTGTTTATGTGTTTATTTCTTAGTTTCACTGTATGTTTATGTAGGCATTGTTTTCACCATTTGTAGTGCTTTGTTTACTCATGTTTGTCCACTAGCAACCAATTCTCCGTATTTTCTTTGTAGGGAACAACCAACTACAAACAAGGTGTCTTTGGTACTCCATAGCAACAAACACACCACTACAAATTTGGTGACTCCAGTAGTTTATTTTCTTTAATCTAATGGTTATTTTTGCATAACCTTCTAGACCTGTTTTTGGCTAAGAATATTGATTGTTCATTTTTTTCAGTTAGTCGTGTGGCCTTTGTTGCAAACATACATGCACACATGTTTGTGCAAAGGAAAACCCGCACGGTTTACAGAGAGCACAAAAAACCATTGTAATTTTTTTTCCTAGAAGATTAGCAACCTTTAGTAAATTTCCTTCACCTATGTACATTTGTTCTAGTTACTTTAGTTTCCCTAATTTCTTTAATAATAACTATTAGTAGATTAATTACATAATATTTTTAATTTAATTTCTCACAAATGTTAATTAATGGGTAAAGTAAGTGGCCACATTCCACATATCCTTTTAATTTTATTTTTCTATTTTCATGAGCCACATAGCTTAATTAGTGAAGGAGTAAGTGGCCCATTATCCACATATATTTTTACTAACTAATGCATTTTTACTTCATTAGTTTCGAGACCAAGACCAAGCGTTAGTACCGAAAGCAGGTAATATTTATTTGCCTTACATCTTTTAGATGAACCTCGGCTTGAATATGAAAGCTTTCTTAAAGCACTTTAGATTTCTATATCTCTTTAGGCACACATAGTGTAATAGGAAAAGAGTAAGTGATACACTATCCACATATTATTTCTTTTTCATGCAAGTAACAATCAAAACTTAGTGTGAAGAGAGGGTATTTAAATGATCATCAAATCTCCACATATTTTCACACTTTGTATGCCCACTTTTCCACTTGCACACACATTACATGTCACACACTAAGATTCTCTAGGCTTTGTACAAAAGGGCATAAAGTTTCTAGAGATTTTTGTACTTAGTTTATTTTGGCTTACATCCTCACACCATAAGTGAAGCAAGACTCCTAAAAGAAACCATAACTTGAACCAACTAAATTTCCCCATAGGGTCCATAAAATAATTTATAGTTGAGGTTAGGACCATTGGGGGTACGCATCGTGATGGGCCTCCAAATTAGACATAAATTAAGGCCCATATGACCATCTTTCAACACATTAAACCTCTCGTTTTCCATTAGATAATGTATTTTTAACTTTAATATGTTCATTAGAAAGGTTTATGGAAAATTGTATATTTGTGCCTAATATTATTTATTTTCGTGGAATATTATGAGAATATTGGGCAGATTATGGAGATTTGGAGGAGGAGATAATCTAGAGACATGATACCTATTATAGGAGGATAAATATTAAATAATAAATCAACAAGATATTCTAGAATTATGGCATAGATGATGGAGCTCCAATGGTTGAGAAAATCTAGGAGTGTGTTCCCTGCCATTTAATGCAGATTCCTAGTATTGGGAACCAAAACCACTAATCAAGGGATTTTGGTGTGGAAATCCTCCTCCTTTCATGGGAAATTATTCCTAATAGTTTTTTATAAGTATCAAGTTTAATTTTATTCTAGGGGTGGATTTTTATTAGCCTTCTTGTGCAGAGAACTCGTATTTTTGCAGCTCCATTGCCATTTCTTGCAGGGATGTGATTGTATTGATGGAAATAATGAAGCTTGGTGCCATGTTCAACTTCTAAATCTTGATATCTTCCATAGGAATCTAAGTTTCCTTGGGCTTGGAAATCCTAGGAGGCTCATATCGCCCTTTTATCTTTTACCTTTCTTCTTTTCACTCCTTATTCACATGCATCTCTTGTTCTACTTTTCTTATATTTCTGCATTTAGTATGGATAATTTATTGTTGTAGGATTGGGTTAGATGATTGAAGTAAGTGATTTTGTAGGATATAAATCATCATTTCATCGTTGTAACAACTTTGGAATGTCATATTAACCATTGAGTTACCTAGATTAGTTTGCTTATTCCCAATTCTGGATTTTTGGAAGTCCTTTGTGGAAAATAATGGTAAACTTATGTTAATTTTTAGAGCATTCTAACAAGCTTCAATCAATTTAATTCCACTTGAATTATATCAAAAAAATATTATAATTAATAAAAAAAATTACCCCATTTAATTTTCACTTGGTTCGGTTAGGCATTTGATAGATTTAATAGCTCACTAGTTCTCGAATCTCTACATTTTAGACTAGTAATTTTCTGCTATTTTTTAGCATGGGTCAACAGAGATACTTTTGAGTGATTCCACTTAGAATGGAGACCTAATACATCGTAGTAAATAAAAAAATTTGTCCCATCTAAGTTTTATTTTATTTGGTTGGTCATTTAGTGAATTATACCTCCCTATGGCAAATATGTTGTTTCCTATAGTAAACTACATGAAACCCTCTAGTATATACTTGCCTAGATTCACTCAAGAAGCTTTGTTATTGTCCCTTAGGGTTGAATCAATAACCATAGCCTCTAAATCAATTATTAGGGAATACCAAAGACCAGTTAGGACTTGCCTCTTTACCCATGCAAAACATTTCAACGATTTGTGCTAATGGATAGATTTAGGGATTGGATAATACAATGATGATTTTCTTGATTGTCATATCCAGTGAACTCTATTAATGGATCTAAACTCTTTGAAATGTAATGGTTTAAATTTACTTTATGATATTTAATTTATAAAAATAGAATAACTTTATTTCCTTGTTCCTTCTTTCTTACGATAGGTTAAGGTTTCCATTTCGAGCATTTCATTTTCTGCAATTAGTTTAGGATTTGATTTCATTACATGCACTCCATTACACCATGACAACAAAGGAAGGACACATTGCATGATGAACATATATTTCTAATAACTCTTAAATTTTTACAAACCTCGGGTTGATAATTAAATTTGGTAGCCTTGGGAGTTGCAGCATTCTTGTTGCAATATCGAGGCTCATCACTTTTTGGCACTGTTGCCGGGGAGGGGTCAAAGTATGCATTGTTTTCTTCCCTAGTTATTTCATTTAATTTTACTTTATGGAAAAATACAAAAAATGCATTGGGAATCTTGCATTGTATTAGCATTCTAATTCTTTTTTTTTATAAAAACAAACAAATACTTCTCCAACACCAAACCCCCTCTTTGATCACATGGTGCAGTAAGAGCATATCACCATTCATTTTTTCAGGTAGAAGAAGGAGAGGTGAAAGTGAAGGTAGAAGAAATGGATAGAAATTATGAAAATGAAAAATATCACCTTGGATTTCCCATTCAAGATACTGATCTTAGTGTTCATATGAAGAACATCCCTCCATATTTTCTTTCAAACTTTCATGGTCTAGGGTCATAGGGTCCAGAAACCTTTCTCAAATTTGAAATTATTTTTAGATCTTATGGTTACTTATTAAAAACACAAAAATTTATGTTATTTCCAGCAACATTGAAGGATAGAATTCTTAAATTGTTCATGGGTTTAGGGGCTTATTCAATAAGATCATGGAGTGAGATGCAAAATATATTTCTAGAAAAATATAAATATCATGATCTTAAACAGAAAATATTTAGAATGAATCAAAAATAAGATGAGAGTCTAGAGGTTCTAATAGAGAGGTTCATGTATAATGTTAAGAGGGAAAAACTACATCATTTAGGATCCGACACACCAAAAAAACCTCTTACTTATAACAATTAAGAATGAGTGGATTGATCTCCTTGATCTCATGAGTAGAAGAGATGTATACCAATTATCATTTGAAGAAATTTGTGAAACATGCAAACACATATCAAGAGGAAGGGAAAGAGTAAGTAAATCAACATCAAGATCGGTAAGTCAAGCTAAACTTGGAAATTTTTTTGATGACTTAAAAAAAAAACTCTTAGCAATATAACCAAACAGGTAGAAATGTTAAGAATGCAGGATGAGAACAAGAAGATGTTGATATTTTTGTTGTCCATGTAGAATCACATGCTATTAAATATTGCCCCTCATTACCAAGGTTGAAGGAATTTTACCAAGAAGACAAAGGATCAGGTCAATTTCCAATGCAGCTATGTTATGTAGCTCCAAGAAGACCATGATAGAATATTCAACTTGATAGGAGGCAAGAGCCTAATTCACAATTCCAATATTATGCATATCCATCTTAATGTGATTGTAACACACCCTTTCCTTGGAAACCTCGGCCATCTCAACCCCAAAACCAATCTTGGAAACAAGGTTGGCAAGGAACTTATGGGACCCATCCAAAATATCCTCAATATTTTCCTCAGTGTCCTCCATACCTAACTCCATGTTGTCCCTACCATTCACCTCCACCGAAACAACAAACCTAACCACATCCATCTCAAATATCCACTCCCACTCAACTATGTGTACCACCATTTCCGAAACCACACAATGAAGTCGCTCAAACCACTTACAATGTTGAGGTACAACACTTCCAAACATCTCCTCTTGATCTAAATGGTGTTCATCTTATCTCAGGAAGAGTACCAAAAAAAGAGATTTTGTTGATATCATTGAAGGAAAACATGCTGAAAAATAAGATTAAAATGACAAGACCAAAGAATCATAGGCTGCACTTGATGAAGACTAGACATCAGAATGAGAGATTGGGAAAGTGCCTTCATGTTTACCATCATATCCTCTACGTGTTGAAGAGAATAATCAGCAAAAAGAAGAAGATCTAAATTTAATAAAAGAAGAAGACATCCAAAATAATCCAAATTGGAAAGTGGATGAGGGGCATCACAACTATATTGAAATATGGTTCTAGATAGTCACTAAGTTACAACAATACTCTCTTCTTCAACTATGCTTGATATCATCAAAGTCAAAGAATTTAGTATCTTACATTTAGGGACATGTCAAAGAATATGTTTTGAGCCTAGACCTGATTTTATTTGTCATCCAGTTATGCAAGTGACTCCATTGGAAGTATTCCTACACTTGAAAATGATTTTGTTTTTTCAAGTAGAGTAGGATAGGAAAAGAAATAAAAAAGTGAAAAATAAGAGAAAAAATATTAGGAGAAAACCTCCTTTGATGTGCTTGAGATTGGCTCATTGAATGAAAACTTCCATGAGGTAGTCAATGTGTTAGAAAAAAGATAAAAAGAAAAGATCCTAGGTGAAAACCTCCTTTGAGGTGCCTAAGATCAGCTCATTGATTGAAAACCTCCATGAGGCAATCAATGGGTTATAAAAAAAGAGAAGAAAGAGAAAAAGAAAAGATCCTAGGTGAAAACCTCCTTTAAGGTGCCTAGGCAGACCTACTAGTTGAAAACCTCATTGAGGCAACTAGTAGGCCTAGAAGAAAAAAAGAAGAAAAAAATAAAAAACTTTTCTCCATGTATCTCTCTTTCATGAATGTAGGTGCTCTCCAACCTCTGCAAGCAACAAAAACAAGTTAGCCACCAAAAGAAAATTTGCTCACAAGCCTAGTCAAAAGAAGTCAAATTTTGACTTTCTCCTCCTTTGCTCAAATGCTCCAATAGGACCAAGGCCATGTCAATCCATCACCCTCATATATTTCCACCATCCACTCATCATTCCCAAACTTTTACCACTCTTCCTTGATGTCCTGAAATACAACAAGAAATCTTCTAATTAGTACAAAAAACATAAATACATAGAGCATAAATTATTTTGTCATATCTTGAAAAGCATACATCCATTTTCAAAATTGTTTCATGGGGAGCTGCATATGGATGATGGTAACATGCCCAAGAAATTTCAACAAATTCCAGTGCATGGTTTCCAATAAATCAACCTCCATCACCTACAACCATTTTTTAATTTTCTGGATATTCATGCATCCATTTACAAAGATGTTTCATGGAGAGATGCATATCGATGATGGGAACATGCCCAAGAAATTTCAGCAAATTCCAGTGCATAGTTTCCAAGAAATCGACCTCCATCAACTTCAACGACTTTTAATTTTTCTCGAGGTTCATGTATCTATTGTCAAAATTGATTTTATGGGGAGGTGCATGATGATGATGGAAACATGCTCAGAAAATTTCAAGTCAAATCAGTATACCATTTGGGTGATATAGGTTTAAACAAACTGCTAAAGGGTTTCTTGTAATACTACAGGATGTCCTAGTTTACTATAGGAAATGAGTTGAAAGCTATAAGATGGTATGGAAGTTGAAATAAAATGTGGGAAATGTGTCTAATGGTGGAATAATGTATAGGGAAGGATAACGTCACCCATGTCCAAGATCAACACTCGAAGAAGGATGGATTTTACTAAGATAGCTTACTCATAGTAACTGGAAGAGAGGTTTCGAATCACCAAGCTATGAAGACCTATGAAGAAGCAAACAAAGGAAATTATCACCTCTAGAGGACCATGGATTGATCATCAAATTACCAACAACATGCATCTCTCTCCAACAACCATGAGGTAGGTACAGGTATGCAATATTCTTAACCTCTTCTCTTGAGCATATTATAGTTAGAAATTTCTTGATAATGTTGAGGGATGAGGTTTTATAAGCTAAGGATGGGTCAACAGTGTTAGCCTCCTTCAACTAGTTAATTGTAGCTCACTCCTTCACTCATGCAATGTGGAAAAGCCAAATTATGAAGGGTGGTGATTTGGAGGAATAGGGACAAGAATGAAAAGAGGAAATTTATGCAAAGGCCAAGTCACCAAAGCAATCCAAGTCCTCTGTCCACTTCATATCCACTATCTATCCATCATTCATCCATCCCATTTTATAAGAAAAAATTAACATTTTTCAAGAAAAAGCCCTACACTCTATCTCACTGTGAAAAATTCTTGAAAAAACACACAGAGCACATCCTCTCCATTTTCAGAAAACTACACTACTCTCTTTAAGCACTATCATCATCCTCCAAACCCTTTACCTCATTTCTCATCACTCTCATATAGTTAGAAGACCCTGAAAGAGAAGGAATGGCTGCTAGAGGAAGATAGAATGTTGATGCAAGACGGAATAAAGAAACAAATTATGCTAAAAAAAAAATGGCAGTACCTAAGACCTAATCAAAACAGAGAACTCCAAGGCCATTAGGTAATTATCTATGCCACAAAACAAAAGAAGAAGTCAACAAGAGGTAGAAAGGAATTCTCCATCAAAATAGAACTCAAACTCCAGTGATGGAAGGAGGATTTCCAGAGGTCTCTAATCTCTTTATAGCTTTTGCCCAAGGCCAAAAATATGTTATAGAAAGCTAAGAGGCCATGAATCTTAAAGAACCCATATTGCATAAGGGGAGAAAGGTAGGAATGTATAAATTAGGAAGGCCACCATGGCCAAGAATGAGGCACAATGAGATCACTAAGTTGCTCAGAGGATGAGCAACACTTTTAGCAGGGGGTATGATGAGCCTCCAAATTAGACATAAATTAAGACACATATGACCATCCTTCAGCACATTAAATTTCTCTTTTTGCATTAGATAATGTAATTTTAATACATACAGGAAGGTTTATGGATAATTGTATATTTTTGACTAATATTATTGGTTTTTGTGGAAGATTATGAGAATATTGGCAATATTATGCAGATTTGGAGGAGGAGATAATATAGGGACCTTCCCCCTACTATAGGAGAATTAATATTAAATAATAAATCAACAAGATATTCTAGATTTATGGCACGGAATGTGGAGCTCCAATGATTGAGAAAATCTAGGAATATGTTCCCTACCATTTCATGTAGATTCCTACTATTGGGAACCAGATCCACTAATCAAGGGATTTTTGTGGGTAAAACTTCCTCCTCTCATGGGGAATTATTCCTAATCATTTTATATAAGTAGCAAGTTGAACTTTCCTCTAGGGGTGGATTTTTATTAGTCTTCTTGTGGAGAGAAGTTGTATTTTGCAGCTCCACTATCATTTCTTGCAGGGATGTAATTGTATTGACCGAAATACTAAACATTGTTTCCATTTTCAGTTTTTAAATATTGGTCTCCTCCATAGGTTTCCTTGGGCTAGTCCATCCTAGGAGCCTTAGAGCCCTTTTGTATCATTTACTATTCTTCTTTTCCCTCCTTATTCACATTCATCTCTTGTTCTTGTTCTTTTCTATATTTTCATTTAGTATCGATGATTTCTTGTTGTAGGACTGAGTTGGATGATTGAAATAAGTTATTTTGTAGGATCACAAGCATCATTTCATCATTGGAACAACTTTGGAAGGTCATAGTATTGATTGAGTTACTTGGATTAGTTTGCTTATTCCAAAATCTAGTTTTTTGGAAGTCCTTTGTGGAAAATAACAGTAAAATTCTGCTATTATTTAGAGCATTCTAACAATATTCAATCGAGTTGATTCCACTTGAATTAGAAAAAAAAAAATTCTAGCCATTTGATAGATTTACTAGTTCACTAATTCTTGAGTTTCTAGATTTTAGACTAGTAATTTTTTGTCATTTTTTAGCATGTCTTAACAGAGGTCTTTTTGAGTGATTCCAGTTGCAATGGAGACCTAGGACATGCTAGTAAATAACATAATTTGTCCCATCCAATTTGGATTTTGTTTGGTTGGTCATTCAATGAATTATAACTCCCTATATAATTTTTTGTTTCCTCTCGTAAACTACAGAAAACCCTATAACAGCCTTCCAACATGTATATACTTGTCCATATTCACTCAAGAAGCTTTATTATTGTCCCTTAGGGTTGAATCTAGGCCCATAGGCTCTAAATAAATTATTAGGGAAGACTAAATACCACTTAGGAATTTCCTCTTTACCCATGCAAAACATTTTAGCAATTTGGGCTAATGGACAGATTTATGGATTGGATAATACAATTATGATTTGCTTGATTTCCACATTCAATGAACTTCGTTAATGGATCTAAACTCTTTGAAATGTAATGGTTGACATTTAGTTCATGATCTTCACTTTATGAAATTATAATAGGTTTCTTTCCTTGTTCTTTCTTTCTTGCAATAGGTTAAGGTTTCCATTTCAAACATTTCATTTTTTGCAATTGGTTTAGGATTTGATTTTATTACATGCACTCCATTACATCATGACAACAAAGGAAGTCCTACACATTTTGTGAGACAGATTTAGTATTGATTCCTCTTAATTTTGTATGAACCTTGGGTTGATAATTAAAGTTGGTAGCCTTGGGAGTTGCATCTTTCTTGTTGCAATACTGAGGCTCATCACATCCCATAAGCCTCTATGATCATGTTACATCTTTCAAACATAGAAGTTGACTTTTAGGGTTCTTAAAATCTTTCATCATCCCATGTAAAAGACTACCTAAGCACATTAGAGACTTTTTTGTGAGGGGGTTCGACTTAGGTACAGTGTCTACAATACTATATGGGGATACCTGACCTAGTGCTCAGTATTGGTGATTTACTACCAAGAAGGGAAAGACTCAATTGTTCACGTGGGATGAAGGTATGTTAGTAGCCAAAATTAGGGCATCCTTTCCCTATAGGTGGAGATGCAGGAAGCATTAAAGCGTCATCGTTACCTTGGTTGATTATTTGGTTGTTGGAATGCATTGCCTATTCTCTCGAGTCTTTACTCCAATACCCATAAAAATATATATCTGCAACACCCAGTTACTTTGAGAGTCGTAAGGATGAATAGGTCCTCAAAAAGCATAAAATTAAAGCAAAAGTAACCAATTTTTTTTTGCTTCATTTTATGTATGTGATTTACTTTCTCTAATACTTATCCCCTCCCCTCATCACATGAAGTGGCACACACTTTAATTGATACCATAGGGAACCCCAAGGCTCCCTGTCACTCTAGGAATTTCCACCCCCTCCCCCTATTACCAAGAGGTGTGCCAGGACTCTCTCCATTTAAGAGTAGAAGACACCACACAACCACCATTATAGGATCATCATTTATTAGTACAAAATTTATTCGTACCCCTCCTCGTCAAAGCACTCCTTTCACTACCCCTCAGGGGATCCCTCATACTACCACTTAGGGGAGCCCACACAAAACTCCTCCATGGATTCCACATCGTTCGCACCTGGGTAACCACTCTCAACAGGGAACCCCTTTATAAATGGCTCTTCAAAATCACTTTCCAATTGAAAAAAAATTCCAATTCCCATTTTTATATTCCTTAAATCTTCCTTATTTATGTCAATTAATGTTATGAAACCAGCTCAAGAAAAGATAGAAAAGATAGATCAACACCTTAGAATTCAGCCTATTCGAGGGGGAAACCTCCTTTACATTACATAAATGAACAATTCTTGGATGATTCAAATGATAAAACCTCCTTTCTATATATAGCAGTCT